>BSBK01006377.1:0-60000 GCA_027943335.1 Chamaecyparis obtusa | reverse complement strand
TATATATATATATATATATATATATATATATATATATCTATATATATATATATATATATATATATATGTACATGCATGTATATATATTGATATATATTTTTGTCTACTAGGATATGCCTCTTGTTACTCCTTTGGGTATTGATCGTGTACGTTGACGGGACTCACTTGATGATGACATCAGTAGTGGACAAGTGAGTTTTTAATTTATTATCTATGTGTACACACTGTATAACATGTTTTCTTGTACAATATTTTAATCAAACTTAAGATATCTTTGTACAATGTTTATATATTTTAATTTATATATCTCTTTCTTGTAAGGGATCTGCACATCCTTCACAACATGATAGTCACTCTGGGTGTGACTGCTTAGTGAGGAGTCGACATGATGAGTCCTATGCACTTTCATATTTGATCAGAGACATATTTCATATTATGTATACTATATATATATATTCACATGTGTTTGATGAACTATATTTCATTTCTAGACTCTACATGACCGATTGATGTGTTTGATGTTATATTTCATTTCTAGATGGGCTTTTGATAGAATGTTTGACACATGATTGATTCATATGTTTCATACTTACAGTACTTGATCTACACACATGATTCATGTTTCATGCATGTTATATATATACTTTCATGCTAGATATGTGTGCATGTGTGATGAACTTGTAAATTTTCAATACTTTCAATAGATTACATACACATGTACATGTTTAATTTAAATTTGATGAGCTTGATTTCAATAGATTACATACATGAATGATGTTTGATTGTACACATGTTTATAATGAAAGTTATGAATGATGTAAATTTGACACATGTGAGCTATATAATTGAGGTCCCTAGATGTTTCATTGAATCTTACTTATATTTAAATGTACATTCGATAATAGTTGTGCACATACTTTTAATTTAATGTTTTTGTACTTCAAGTAGATTTTATATTTAAAACATGCACGTCCTAATGTAACACATGGAAATTCAATACATACACACATTCATATTCCAAAGTTAGAGTACTTCATATTTAGGTAGATAATTAATATATCATATCTACTTGTAAGACATAAATTTGAGATCTATATATTCTTAATTTTTAATTTAATTCAAGCTCCATTCACTATGGGCTCTAGTAGGAAAGAATGGAGCTAAGAAAACCTCTAGTCTTGCCTGTGACAAATTTAGTTCAAATCATATTTCATGCATGATTTAGTCCACATCAAGTGGTTCATCTCTCTCTCGAATAACATTTAATATTCTCTCATGGTCGTCAGTATCAAGTCTCCACTTACGAATGCCACATCCCGACACAGGAACAAGAGATAGGACGGTGGCAATTACAAGATGACTATACTGATAAACCTTATTGTTAGGTTGATAATCAATAAAATGAATCCCATGTTTAAGTATTTTGGTTTGCTTCAAATATGTTCCTTGCATGACAACTGAACCTGCACAATGTGTTCATCAATGTTAAATATATAGATGTGATAAATACTAACCATATAAACAAACTTAAATATAGTACTAGAACCTGTGGGAAACATAATTCCATCACTTGTTTCATTCTGTGTTAGCTTCATCCTCTCCTCGTAACAATGTAATAAATAGTAACTAACACCTTCCACATTTCCAGGCTCTGCTACTATTGCAAAAATATGTCCTGCATTTAAAGTGAACTTTTAATTTTAGGAACTTGTAAATATAAATTAAAAAAACTTTATTTAAATGAATTGAGTTTATGAATCCTTTTTAAAAACATGTACATAAACACACACGTACCAATTTTGATCAAACCTGAAATATGGTCATAATCTATAGAAATCAATGGAATGTCATCAAAGCTTTCATCCTGAACGTCATTTGTGTTTGTAACATCTAGTGGAACCAAATTCCATTCACTAACATATCCACATTTTTGGTTGATACATTCGTCATAGTTTTCAGAAATGCAGTCATAACAAAAGCATGAATAATCTCTAGTGTACAATGACCACACATTACTATCCGTACTCATAATTGAATGTAGGGATCTTGTTTTGTCTACTCTCTTGCATCTATGGATTGATCTTCTATCAACACCTGAACAATAGAGAGGTCACATGTAAAAATTAAAGACATATATTATAAGTTAACTCAAAAAATGATCAATAAATTTAAAATTAGTACCTATTATCTCCCAGAATACTCGGAAGGGTATGAATCAATCTGATCATGATGATGTGTTATCACGATTTGGCACCATAAAATGCATCTTGCACCACTCAACTACATCATGAGCATTGTTTATACGATATCCTTGATAGTCCAGTTGATACTTTCTTAAAGCACGTTTGATACAAGCTCCTGCACCATCATTCTCTCCCTTTCCATGTCCACTCTCAAAGAAACTCCAAATATGTGGTATCTTTTAGTATCAATGATATCTACATAGTGCATAAAATGGCCTTGCTGATTTAAATTGTGCTGGACATCCATCCGACCAAACAAAATGCTTTTCAATTTTGATGCCTTTGTTTTCCAAATATCCAAAAAATGTCTTAAAGCAATGCTCGACAAAATGTATGTCATGCTCTTGATGATCACTAATGTAAAAGTGATATTCTTTCTTTATGAATCATGCTTCATATGTACTTTCAACACCATCCAAATCTAATTGTGCATATCGATAAGACACATGTACCATGATAGTCACCTACTTTGTATATTAGTATTATGCTTGAAGTTGTTTTTGAGATACAAAGGAGTAGTTCTCTGCAAAATCAACAACTGATAAAATTGTTCCAACTAGAAAAGATTCTTTTTGTATTTGGAATTGTTTTGCTTTCCATTTAGAAAAAAAAACATGTCGTATGTATGGTTGAATCAATTTATGAAAATTCTCCATAAATGTTGCAATAGGTATCTCATCTTCTACATATTCCAACCTTGTTGATTCTTTCCCGACTTTTGTTTCAGACGTTATGTACTTGTATCTCTTACATTTTATCATCCTCACCATGTCAGTATCTTCAAGTCTCAAAGGAAATTTAGCCAAATCCCTACATGTTTGACAAGTTCCTCTTATGCAATCTATTTCAGGTATTTCATGATCAATTGATTTGTTACATAAGATTGATGTTATGAATTGACTTGGATGTTTAGGAAAAGCATTTTGAGAACCACCACTTTCTTCTATCATCTTTCTAAACCCTTAGTAGTAGAGATCGAATTCAATGTGATATCGACAACAAAAAGTTTCAAAATATTTATTTATCTTTACAAAAAATGGCTTTAATCTTTCAAACATTGTTTGTCCAATCTTAATGTCAAGATTTGAGTTACAAAATGAGAGATACAATTCATGTTGTGTGGTGTCCAACCAATGTTTTGTGTGCTGGAAATATTCCTTAGGCCCAGTCCTCTTCTTGATAACGTCTCTTGTATTTGGTGAAGGACAAGTATGATCAGTCCAAAATGACATAACTAAGTTCCTAATTGTTTCATTAATTCTATCAGACCGAGGAGCTCTACACATTAGTGCCCAATTACCTTCCAATGTAGTATCATCCAAATTGATTCTTCTTTTCAAATAGTGTGTCATTGTCTTCCTACTGTACCTGATCTAAGATGAAAGTGAAGAAATTTGTCTTCTTTGGGACATGTTTTTATTTAAAATAGATGTCAGTATTACTCTTCTTGAAATGGACCTATCTATAGATCTAGTTGTTTTCCCAATGGAATGCAAACCTTCCTTAACACTGTCAACAATATTTTTTTGTACGTTATTTGATTTTAAATTTTTCAAACTTGCATCTACACCCAATAATTTTAATGGCTCTTTTAACTCATCTTTAAGAAGTGTAATTGATAATAGTTGAGTTTTTTCAAGTGTACCAAGATTCTCAAATTGTTTCATTATTTGCTTAGACTTTTTATTCAATGCCCTCTTCATAATATTTATGGGTTGTTTAGCATAATCTCTCAATTTTTACACATCCATTTCAATTAAATGATCTATGCTTTTATGATTAATTTTTCTCTTCAACTGTTGGAGTAGACTATCATTCACATATGTTTCTTGCACTTCCATTGAAAATAAAATAAAATAAAAAATCTTAATATCTCATCTTAAGGGGACCTTCATGAAATAAGTATTTACAAGCTCTTGAACATGTTCTACCTATAATAATTTATATATTAATGAGACAAACACATACTTGTTTGACCTTGGGTTGATTCAACTTGGGATGCCCCTTGTCCAACATTTTCATCATTAAAGGCTGCATGTACACAACAAAAACAATAACTTCTTCTTAGGGGAAAGACCCAAAATATATATTCACCAATAAGAGACTAAATTGAGGTAGTGACTAAATCGAGAGAGTCAGTGAGAGAAAGAGAGAGATGTGTACTTATTTGATATTATGAGACTTGTGCTTGTTGATCTTGTGATGACCCTTCTCTAACTTCTGAAGGTTGGGCTTGTTGAGCTTGTGACGACCCTTCTCCAACTTCTGAAGGTTGGGCTTGTTGAGCTTGTGATGACCCTTCTCCAACTTATGAAGGTTAGGCATCTTGTTGAGCTTGTGATTCTTGAGCATTTCCTACACATGTATGAAGGATAAATTAGTCCTAATTGAGTCTAATTAGTCCTAATTGAGTCTAATAGGTCATGTTAGGTCCTAATTGGTCCCAATTGAGTATAATTGGATCTAATAGGTCATAATTAAATCTAATAGGTCCTAATTAGGTCCTAATTGGTCCTAATTGAGTCTAATTAGTCCTAATTGAGTCTAATAAGTCATGTTAGGTCCTAATTGGTCCATATTAGGTCTTAATTGGTCCTAATTGAGTCTAATTGGTCATATTAGGTCCTAATTGGTCCTAATTGAGTCTGGTCCTAATTAAGTCTAATAGGTCATATTTGTTCCTAATTGGTCCTAATTGAGTATAATTTGATCTAATAGGTCATAATTGAATCTAATAGGTCCTAATTGTTCCTAATTGGTCATAATTGAGTCTAGTTGACCTCCTAATTGAGTCTAGTTGGTCCATATTAGGTCCTAATTGGTCCTAATTGAGTCTAATTAGTCATAATTGAGTCTAATAGGTCATGTTAGGTCCTAATTGGTCCCAATTGAGTCTAATTGGTCCTAATTGAGTCTAATAAGTCACATTAGGTCCTAATTGGTCCTAATTGAGTAGAATTAGATCTAATAGGTTATAATTGAATCTAATAGGTCCTAATTGTTCCTAATTGTTCCTAATTGAGTCTACTTGGTCCATATTAGGTCCTAATTGGTGCTAATTGAGTTGAATAGGTCATGTTAGGTCATAATTGGTCCATATTAGGTCCTAATTGGTCCTAATTGAGTCTAATTGGTCCTAATTGAGTTTAACAGGTCATATTAGGTCCTAATTGGTCCTAATTGAGTCTAATTGGTCATATCAGGTCCTAATTGGTCCTAATTGAGTTTAATAGGTCATGTTAGGTCCTAACTAGTCCATATTAGGTCCTAATTGGTCCTAATTGAGTCTAATAGGTCATATTAGGTCCTAATTGGTCCTAATTGAGTATAATTGGATCTAATAGGTCATAATTGAATCAAATAGGTCCTAATTGTTCCTAATTGGTCATAATTGAGTCTAGTTGACCTCCTAATTGAGTCTAGTTGGTCCATATTAGGTCCTAATTGGTCCTAATTGAGTCTAATTAGTCCTAATTGAGTCTAATAGGTCATGTTAGGTCCTAATTGGTCCATATTAGGTTCTAATTGGTCCCAATTGAGTCTAATTAGTCCTAATTGAGTCTAATAGGTCATATTAGGTCCTAATTGGTCCTAATTGAGTATAATTAGATCTAATAGGTCATAATTGAATCTAATAGGTCCTAATTAGGTCCTAATTGTTCCTAATTGGTCATAATTCAGTCTAGTTGGTCCTAATTGAGTCTAGTTGGTCCATATTAGGTCCTAATTGGTCCTAATTGAGTCTAATTAGTCCTAATTGAGTCTAATAGGTCATGTTAGGTCCTAATTGGTCCATAGTAGGTCCTAATTGGTCCTAATTGAGTCTAATTGGTCCTAATTGAGTCTAATAGGTCATATTAGGTCCTAATTGGTCCACATTAGGTCCTAATTGGTCGTAATTGAGTCTAATTGGATCTAATAGGTCATAATTGAATCTAATAGGTCCTAATTAGGTCCTAATTGTTCCTAATTGGTCATAATTGAGTCTAGTTGGTCCATATTAGGTCCTAATTGGTACTAATTGGTCCTAATTGAGTCTAATTAGTCCTAATTGAGTCTAATAGGTCATGTTAGGTCCTAGTTGGTCCATATTAGGTCCTAATTGGTCCCAATTGAGTCTAATTGGTCCAAATTGAGTCTAATAGGTCATATTAAGTCCTAATTGGTCCTAATTGAGTATAATTAGATCTAATAGGTCATAATTGAATCTAATAGGTCCTAATTAGGTCCTAATTATTCCTAATTGGTCATAATTGAGTCTAGTTGGTCCATATTAGGTCCTAATTGGTCCTAATAGGTCTCTGTGTGAGTGATTTACACCTTCATGAAATAACAAGATTTAAAAGACAATTACACTATTCAAAGCAAACTAATCTAAATAATGCACAAATTAATCTAAATATCTCATGGATCTCTAAAATAAAGTGGTAAATGAGGCTCTCAGTTATGATCCTCACTAGTGACACTCTAGAGATGAGAATTAAGCTATATGATATGCAAATTTAGATCTATTCTATAAAATTCTAGCTCTATTTGATGAACAATCTACTATGATCAAAGCAATTTAAGCTAATTAGCAATGAAAAATGATAAGTGAGTGATGTGGATGCAAATTGCAAGAGCTTTGCTGCAATTCAAAGATATGGAGTGGATCCTTAATGCCTCAAAATGCTTTCTACTTATAGGATTTTCCCAAGGGTAGGGGGTAGAGTGAGATAACCATGTTTATGCTTGGGTAAGGTCAATTGGCTTTGCTTTGTCCATAAATGGGGGGACAAAGAGGGGACAATCATTTAAATGGTTTCAAAAGGCTGGACCATTTCAACAAAAGTGAGTGATTTGTGTCCATTTTGTCTCCTTTTTTCTTTGTTGAGGGAAATTAGTATTTATTAATTAATTAAAGTAATTAAATTTAGCCATGAAGGGTAAGATGTTCATTTTGATTTTTGCTTTCAACAACTATGTCATTAATTGAATTTAATCAATTTCGTAGTGTTTTTTTTCCCCTTTTCAAGCTTTATTTAATCATTTAATCATTTAATTGAATTTTCCTTTGATTTGAATTGCCTTTGTTCCATTTATTGATTTTTCATGCTATTTGATGATTTGATTGCACCTTTTGATTGATTTAAGCCTTTTGCCAATTTTTCGTGTCTACAAGGTCCTAATTAGTTCTAATAAGATTTAATTAAGCCTAATTGGATCTAATTGGTTCTAATTGCATTTAATTAGGTTCTAATTGGTTTTGATTGCATCTAATTAGGTCCTAATTGGTTCTAATTGAGTCTAATTAGGTCCAACACTATTTGGTTCTAATAGGTCCTATTAGGTCCTAATAGGTGGACTATTGGGTCCTAATAGGTCCTATTGGGTCCTAATTAGTCCTAATAGGTTCTATTAGGTCCTAATGGGTTCTATTAGGTCCTAATTAGTCATAATTGGTCCTAATTGGTTCTAATTGAGTCTAATTGGATCTAATTGAGTCTAATTAGGTCCTAATTGGTTCTAATAGGTCATATTAGGTCCTAATTGGTTCTAATTGAGTCTAGTTGAGTTTAATTGGTTCTAATTAGTCCTAATAGGTCCTAATTAGTCCTAATTAGATTCTAATAGGTCCTAATAGGTCCTAATAGGTCCTAATTAGTCCTAATAGGTCCTAATAGGTCCTATTAGGTCCTAATTAGTCCTAATAGGTCCTATTAGGTCCTAATTAGTCCTAATAGGTCCTATTAGGTCCTAATTAGTCCAAATAGGTCCTATTAGGTTCTAATTAGTCCAAATAGGTCCTATTAGGTACTATTTGGTTCTAATTAGTTCTAATTGGTCCTAATTGGGTATAATTGGTCTTAATTGAGTCTAATTAGGTGCTAATTTATTAATTGAGTCTAATTGGGTTTTAATAGGTCATAATTGAGTCTAATTAGGTGCTAATTGGTTCTCATTGATTCTAATTAGGTCCTAATAGTCCTAGAATAGGTCCTAATTAGTCCTAATAAGTCCTATTAGTCCAAATAGGTCTACAATTAGGTCTAGTTAAGTCTAATAGACCTACAATATCACATTTACATGAACATTAAGACAAGTCTTGACCATCAACTTAAAATATCTATCTAGAGACATCTTAGACATACCTTGTTTCCGTTGATGATATCTTTTTCATGATTCTTCACGTAGTCTTTGTTCAGCCTCTTCTGAATAATGTCATGTAATTTTGTTTAGCCTTCTCTTTTTATTTCCCATCACAACTTAGAAAATTATTCCGTGCCAAAATGTCTTCCTTCTCCTAAATGCAAATTATTTTACAGCTTTCAGATTTATGAAATGAAAAAAATATACATTTATTTATACCTAATTCTTATTAACTGAAAATGCCACCAAAAAGGTTGACATAAGTTTCTATCGAAGGTCAAACTTGACTTTCTATTGAAACTAAATGACTTTTGATCGAAACTAGCTTAGTAATGACTAAATTTTGCATTTTTGGCAAAGTACTTTTGATCGAAAGTCAAAACTTTTGATCGAAAGTACTTTCTATCGAAAGTGCTTAGTTTGGGCCATGGTTGCAAGTTTTGAAGAAATTCTGAGAATTTCATGGCTTCGGGCCTCAAGCGCGCAGATCAAATGGATGAATAAGAAGATGTCCTTTTGCATACAACAAGTACTTAGAACTAGCTTTCTAACAATTATATATTTGACTATTTTTAAATTTATTATGTGTATGGTTTTTGACATTAAATGAATGTAGGTTTTTTATCAAATATAAACCTCTGAGTTTGACATTCAATGAAAAATAGTAAACAAGGAATTTTTTTTTTGAAAAATAATAGCCCCCTTTGTATTTGAGTCTACTTTCTATTTAAAAAATAAAAATGAAATTCGATAAATACACAATAAGTTATAAGCTATGTAGTCAAGGTATGTCAAAATTTTGGTTTAGTCAAATTCAAACGTTAATAAAATATGAAATAATAGTGATAATGTCATCAAACCAATTGCATGCCCTCTGTATGGATGTTACAAAACTAAATTCTAAAGAATCACATTCATATCTATTTTACAAAAAAATTTATGCTCTATGAAAACAATGTTACTATTTGAAAATGATGTTTTCAGCACCATACAAGTTTTCGTGGGAGAAAGAAAAAAGTATTGAAATAAAAAAAATAAAAATAAAAATAAATAAATTTAGAATCTAGATAGGAAATCCTAAAAGACTCTAATTTACTCCATCCTCTGATTTCGAGCAGTTCAACGACAATATGCATCCGAATTTGAAAGTTTTTCTCAAAATGTAGAGTTCAGTGTTTGTTCAGGCTAAAAAGTGTAACCCACTATTGTGGGTTCACCCCCAATTTGGGAAAAACCACTTTGTAACATGTTACTATTATGTTCACTCTTCTGAAGTGAGCTTGATGAAAAGCCAACCCTATCAAAGGTTACAAACACATTGTCAGGTGTGACCCGGTTAAAGGATTTAAACCACTTTGTTAAAAGTGCGCCTTGCTATAGGACTTACATACACTCCATTAGAATACAACCTTGTTCAAAGGATTTATACAAATGACTGTTAGGTCAACCTCTATTAAGAGGATTTTGACTGATACAATGGTTAGAAAGTAACAGTAGTATTGATCTGAAAAACATACAACTCACTTTGAAAATATCAGATTTAATTCCGTACACATATGCTGGCTTACTGACTGTGAACCTTTACCATCACCATCACTGATCTGCTCAAAAATCTCTTCAAGAAATTACAACACTTATCCTTCAGCCTTCTCTGCTTGTATAGTCAATAACATCAACAATACTTCCAACATCCTCTCCTTTGTTAACCTCGAGCTTAGGCTCCCTTAATACTTCCTTAATTAGTTTAATAGATCTTTTGCCACTTAATCTCCTTCGTAGATGTTAGGGCTAGGTCAAATTCCTTGAATCCTTCCTACTTTATGTTCTTCAGATATCTTCTAGAAATATTTCAAATCTCTTAATAAATTACAATAAAACATTTTACAGTGCATTAAATGCTTTCATACAATCAATAAATAAAGTCAACACATTTTACATAATCCAAGAATTCAACAATGTCGGCTGAAAATCTGAATTCTTCCTCAAATGTAAATTACTGATGCTCGGTCAATACAGTGCTCAACTCCTCGGTCTTCATTATAAATCTCGGTCACCTCAAAAACTATTTCCCCAGCTAATACTGTCTTCCTCGACAATTAACTGATGTTCAGTCAACACTGAATTTACTCAGCATATACTAGCTCGGTCGACACTAACATCACTCGGCTTAAACTAGATTTCTTCATTTTTCTCATTTAAGCCTACCGGTTTAGTCTTCATTCACACTTAGGTAAACAATACATTATCTTATCATTGTGCCACATAATTAAGTACTCATTGAAATATCAAGATAACTCAACCTTTCCTTAGGTGCTATTGTTACCAATCTTTCCTTTCCCCTTAGCAACAATCAAATAGATATAGTCCTTTCTTAAATAGAAACAATCTTACCGGTTAAGGTTTGACATCAATGACAATACAAAAATTCCTTCAATTGCAGTTTCCAACACAAATCATTCATTAAAAATATTTTATAGATATACTTCTGGTTACATATTTTGAGGAAGAAAATAATGTAAGTATATACTCAAAATAGAATGAACACTTTGTCATTTGTGTGGAAAAGTTCGGTGACGGGTTTTAAAGGTCTTCATAGGGAGGTATAAGGCTCTTTTTTCAAAAATCATGAGTGCAAATCTTTGAAGCTTCTAAGATCTCTTGGATTAATAAACTTATCAAAATAAAAAAATTAAGTATGGTTTCCAAATATAAAGGGTCTAATTTTCATGCATGGAAATTAAAAGCACAATTACTTTTAAATGAAAAATATTTAACATTCTATGTGAAACTATTAAAAGATCATAAAATTGGAATCACATTCAAATGTAGATACTGCTTTGAGACTAGACACTTGGTTTCATCATATCCTCATGCTTATAGGCTTCACTCCTCTCCCATCTGATGGAAAGACAATAACTAGTGTCACCTTATGGTCTTTGATCCCTATCAAGTTAAACTTCATTTCTGGCTTCCAAGTAGACTTTGGCCCCCCTTTCCTAATAGACGTTCCTACTTCATTGGTTTGTTCTAGCTTGATTTAAGTATTTGGAAATTGTTGAGTATGTCAGAGATTGTTGATTAGACCTTTTTTATGTGTGCTGACATTAATGTTTTGTCGTTGATGTCAACATACTATTGTCGTTACAGACAATGTGTTTTAGTTTGTTCAAAGAAGATGATTTTAGTTGATTGTATGATATATTGATGATCCTTTATTGTGAGTATAGATTATGTTTTAGATATGCAAGTAGTTAATTTTGGTCAATGTATAGAGGTTCGCATAACAATTTGAGTGAGATATAATTAGTTTCTCAGGTACTAGTATTTCAGTATTCCAGTATCAGAGGTTGAGTTACTGCTTTGGTGAGGATTGGTGTGGTTGATTCAGTTGATGTGAAGTTGGTGGTAATGTTTGGATTAATTTTTGTTTCCTCAACTAGTTTTTTTCATGATTTAGAGTTCAGAAAGGTGTCTTTTTAGTGTGATAGAGTTATGTATTTAGTGTTGCTAGTATTCAGTCCAAAGATGAGTTTGGATTTTGAGAACAAGTTGATGCAAAGGTTTGGGAAGCTATTCTTACTTCTTTATGGTATTCTTGGATCATTTTATGACCATGTTGATGGTTTTCATTGATTGAGATAACCACATTTGGTGTTTTTCTAACGTGGTGGTGTTTCTTCATTTAGGTCTTAGTTAACTTGGTGAAGTAACGTGTTGTGATTCTTGGTACAAATTTAGAAAAGTTGTGTGTTCAATGATGATTCTTTGAGTCCTATCTAAGTCTTGGATGACTTTGTTTGAATCTCATTGTAGTTTGAGTATAATGTTTTTATCATTTGTTCTTATAGGTCTTATCCGACCTTGTTGTTATTCATTGTAATATTTATAACAAAGGTCATTATTTTGTGATTGCATAGAGTATGAGTGTGTGAAAAAGAGAAGAGGAAGAGGATATTTATATTCTACAACTAAGGCAAAAATTGTACTTTATTGGAACTATATTGGCATATAAGATGTTGTAAGTCAGTTTTCTTGTACTAGACAATTTTTCCACCCTTTTGATTTGTAATTAGAGATTGAATAGTGAACCCAACTAAAGGTAAGATTGTTGTATTGTGAGAAGTGAGCTTTAGGTAGTGGGCCTATTGATGCATGTGTATTCCCCTTTTACTTTCATTTTCTCTTAATCAGGAAGTAGTTTTAACATAGTACATCTATCTAGTGGGTTTGAATCCCACTGGGGTTTTCCCTTAATGTGGTTTCCTCAAATTTATTTTAGTGTTTTATGTCATGTGATTTGGATCTTGTATTATAGTTTATCTTTCAGATCATTAATTGGTTTAAGTGGTTTACATTTTTAATTGTTAGTACACAACTAATTCACCCCCCTCCTATCAGTTGTGCTTGCCTCCTTTTGGGCCTAACAATCGGTATCAGACCTAAGTCCTTTTGAAGAAGTTTAATTTATTGAAAGAGATCCATCATGGAAAGAATAAGGAAAAAAAGCCCTAAGTTGATGGAAGAAACTACTTGATATGGAACAATCAGATTACTACTTATCTGATATGCATGGGAGATGAATATTGGGATATTACAGAGAAGTCTTACACCATTCCTAATGAATTGTCTTAGGCTACTACTAATGAAAAAAATAAATTAATGATGAGAACATGTTAGAAAGGGAAGCTTTGATCAATGCCTTATCAAACATGAAGTATTCTTACATCTATGGATTGAGGATTGTGCATGAGCTATGGACTAAATTAGAAACTATTTATTAAGGTGATAAGTATTTTTAAGCAAGCTAAGTGATAGGGTCTTAAAGGGAATTATAAAGATATAAAGATGAGTGAAAGTGAAACTACCTCAACCTATATGTAGAGAGTAAATGATCTAGTTTGTGTAATCAGATGTCCTAGTGGTACCTTAACTGATGATGAAGTTGTAAACAAAATTTTGAGATCTTTTCCTGCATGTTATAGTGAGAAGGTTACAACTATTGAGGAATTGAGAACTATAATGTAGACATTTCAAGAGAAACTTTGGCTAGTAGAATTTGTGCCTATGATATGACTACTCTTAGAAAAGAACTTCAGAAGGTTGAAACTACATTCAAAGCCAGCGTGACTAAGCATGAAAAGGGAGATAGATCCTCTAAAGACAACTTTAACCACTATCTAAGAAATGGGGAGAGATCATCGAAGAGGAAAGGAAGATTGATGAACTTGAAGCCTTGATTGAATAAAGACTACCTAAAGGTTCTAGTAATTATGAAGGAAATTTTCCTTTGAAATGCTTTAACTGTAATAATATTGGCCACTTTGCATATATATGTACTAATAAAGCTTCTAAGGAATCTAAGATAAGATCTAATAAATCTCATTCTAAGGGTCATAAAACTTCTTATGATGAAGACGATGTGACTGATGATGAATCTAGTGTTGAAGAAGATATTTTGTTTATTACTATTAAAGAAGATAATCCTAAAGAAAATAAAGCTTTGGTTTTACATGTTGATAAAAAAAATCAACGTGTCATTGATAGTGGATGTTCACATCACATGACTGGTGATAAAAATAAGTGTGTGATATTGAAGACTATGATGGTGGTGGTGTTAGATTCAATAATAAAAGTCCTTGTTTTATTAAGGGAAAATTTTCTATCACTTTTGATAGTAAGAATACTAATGATGTCATGTATGTTGAAGGTTTGAGACATAACTTATCGAGCATTGTATAACTATTGGATAAGGAATATAAATTGGAGTTCATGAAAGGAAAATGAAAAATTATTAGAAAGCACAAGAAATCTAATTGCATTCGTACATAAAGTGCAAATAATCTATTTCATTTTAAAATTGTAGAGAATAAGTTCTTGGTTGCTAAGATTGATGAAAGTTGGTTGTGGCATAGAATAGTTTTTCATGTGAACTTTGATAACATGGTGAAGGTTAGAACTACTAATGCTATATTAAGAGATTTTCCTAAACTGATGAAGCCTGACAATATGTGCAAAAAGTGTCAATTGGGTAAGATGACTATATCTACTTTTAAGAATACGACATATTCTTAAAATGAATTGCTAGATTTGGTGCATATTGATTCATGTGGGACTAATACATGAATCTATTATGGAGATATATACTTTATGCTATTTATTGATGATTATTCAAGGATGACGTGGGTTACATTTTTGAAAGAGAAATCAGAAGCCTTTAAAGTTTTTTAGATATTTAAAATGATGGTAGAAAAAAAGTTTGGATAGAGATTGAAGTTCCTAAGATCAAACAAAGGTGGATAATTCACTTCTAGTGAGTTTTATGCTTTTTGGGAAGAACATGGGATAAAGAGGTAGAATTCTGCTTTGTAAACCCCACAACATAATGGTGTTCTAGAGTGAATGAATAGAACTATTTTGGATATAGCTAGGACTATGATGATTGAAGGAAATGTTCCACAAACCTATTGGAGAGAAGCAGTGAGAATTGTAGTATACACTTTGAACTGAGTGTAGTTAAAGAAAGGAATTGGTAAGACCCTTATGAAATTTGGTATGGTCATATTCCTACTTAGAATTATTTTAGAATTTTTTGAAGCAAGTTTTATGTTAAGAGAGATGAGGATATTGGAAAGTTTGATCCTAAAAGTGATGAAGGGATATTTCTTGGATATTATACTAAGAGAAAGACATATAAATGTTATATGTATAGACTAAATAAGATTGTTGAAAGTGAAAATATCAGATTTGATAAGAATGTGTAAAGATCTGAGAGAACTTGCATGTATTCAACATAACAGAAGAGGATAATCAGATTATGGAAGTGCAGAATTAGAATGGTCTGGAAGAACAAGCCGAACTTGTGGAAAATGAGGAGGATGTTGATATCAAAGGGTCTATTACAAAACCTACTCTGAAATAAACTCCACAATATGTAAGAATTAATCATTCTAAATATTCTATTATTGGTGATAAGGATAGAGGTGTTCAAAGTAGAGGAAGAGTTGCTAGAGAAGAAATTTGTTTTATATCTAAGTTTGGGCCTAAAGATGTAAATGAAGCATGTAATGATGGAAGTTTGGTGAAAGAAATGAAATAAGATCTTGATAAAATTGAGAAAAACAAGACCTGGATTATTTCTCCTAGACCTATGAACAAGAATGTGATCAAAACTAAATGGGTATTCATAAATAACTTGAATCAAGATGGTAAGGTGATACGAAAAAAAGAAAGACTAGTTTGCAAAGGGTATTCCCAGATGGAGGTATTGATTTTATAGAGACCATTTCCCCCATTGCTAGACTTGAAGTTGTTAGATTACTTCTTGCATATGTAGCTTACAAAAAATTTAAGGTATATCAGATGGATTTTAAGTCTGCATTCTTTAATGGTGAGTTGGAGGAAGATGTTTACAATGACCAGCCTGATGGATTCCCACTAATTGAGGAAGGATATATTGTTTGTAAATTGCATAAAGCATTGTATCAATTGAAGCACGATCCTAGAGCATGGTATGCTATATTGGAAAAATAACTAACATAGATTGGATTCAATAAAGGTACTAGAGATAACAACTTATACTTCAAAATAGTTTATGATAATATCTTGATTGCTAAAGCCTTTGTTGATGATATCATATTTGGTAGTAATGATGAATTGAGTAGAGTTTTTTCTAATGAAATGCAAAAAGATTTTGATATGTCTATGATAGGTGAGCTGAAATTCTTTCTTGGATTGAAAATTACTCAATTAGATAAAGGAATTTTCATTACATAGTCCAGGTATGTCAAATAATTGTTGAAGAAATTTGGTATGGAAGATTCAAAATGAGTAGGGACTCCTATGGTTTTTGGTTCTAAATTGACTAAGGATGATGAATCCTCTTGTGAAAATCAAACAAGATATAGATCAATGATTAGAGGATTGAAACATATAACTCATACCAAGCTAGACATAAAATATAGTTGGAATTGTTACAAGATTTCAAGTAGAAGTGAAGGAATCAAATATGGTTGTGGTCAAGAGAATTTCCAAATACTTGAAGGGTATAGTTGACTACAGATTATGGTATGGAAAAGATGATGATTTTACCTTGAATACATATAATGATGCTGATTGGGTAGGTAATGTGGATGATAAGAAAAGTAAAAGTGGTGGTGCATTCTTTTTGGCTAAGAGACTAATCTCTTAGACTAGCAAGAAACAAGATTGTATAATTTTCAAAATTTTCAAGATTTTTATAATATATCCCACAAATATACATTTTCCTCCTTTTTTGTCCAAATTTATTCTTAATTTATTTGAAACATGTGTATATCATACACATCAAAATACTCTCATATAAGAAACATTATGTTTTCTTCCACTCCATTATTCTTTCATAATCATGTTAATTACACTCTTAGTAGGACATATTTTTATTATGTATGTTAAACACACTACAACTATAGCCCAACACTCATTTGATAAATATTTTTCCTTAAACATGATCCCTGTTATTTCCATGATGGTTATATTTTCCCTTCTAACTACACTATTTGGTTCAGGGGTATACCTTGTAGTAAAAATATTTTGGGATACCATGGTATTTGCAAAACTTAATGAATTCATTTGAAATTAATTCATCTCCTTTATCCATTCTCAATGCTTTGATTTGATGCCCACTTTTCTTCTCAACAAGAGCCTTGAATTAATAGAAACAATCAAACACTTCATGCTTATGTTTTAGAAAATAAACCCATATCTTTCTTGTGTAGTCATAAATGAATGTCAAGAAGTAGTATCTTCGACCAATGGAGGGAGTTTGTATTGGTTCACATAAATTTGGATGGGCAATATCAACTAGATTGCTTGCATGGACCAAATTTCCTGTTGGAAATGACTCTCTATGTTATTTATCCAAACTACAACTTTCACATATTCTATTAGTGGAAACCCCTTTACCGTTCTTGTCTTAGACAATAGGTTTAAATGTTTGAATCATAGATACCATAACTAATTTTTATCATTTATTTCTTCATGAAAGATTACTTATGTGATTTATGTGACCTTCTCTTTATGCATTTATGGTTTTGTTAAGGATTTTTGTTCATAAAACTCTATCTTTAAGCCTGATTTTATCCTTAGAGAAAATATTCTATTTCTTGTCATTTGGACCTTTGCAATAAGGTGATTACTTGGAAATTTATCTAGGATTGTCCATCGTCCATTTTTAAAAAAAGACCCTACATCCCCTTTGAACAAGTTGTATGATGCACATTAGATTACATTTTAAGCTTGGAAAAATAATACACATATAGAATATGATTTTTCTCCCTATTTTTGGCTAGAATGTTAACACTTTATTTATCCATAATTGAAATTTTTTTAGCATTCCCTAGTGTAGCATGTAATTTTACACTTTTATCCAAACTAGAAAATATTTCTAAATTTCCAATCATATGATTTCTACAACCCAAGTCTAAAAATTATGTATCTTTTGAATTTCTTGTGCAACATTACAAACTATGAACATGTTATCCTAAGTTTGGTTTTCTTTGGTAGAATTTGTACTTTTTTATCTAGAATCATATTGCTTCTTTCTACATTCATTAGAATAGTTCCAATATTTATTGTAATAATGACATTAAAATGAAGATTTATCATACCTTTGGCCTTGAGATTGATTTTGAACTGATGTTTGATGGTTGCCTCTTCCAGTTTAGTTTCCACTTGATCTTGATGGGATGCTTCTTCCACCTCTATATGATACCCTTCCTCTACCTTTGGAATTTGATCTTCCCGCTCCTCTACCATGGATGATTGAAATTTTTATTTTGAAATCATGCTCCAAACTTGAGATTTTTGACCTACTCAATCTATTCTCATGAGAAATAAGTGATACATGTAGTTGATCAATTGGAAATTGTGAAATATTCTGTCTCTTCTATGGCCACCATAATGGAGTCAAATCTTGTAGGAAAACTTCTTAAAATATTTTCAAGTCCTCTCCTTTCTTCAAGTGTTTCACCATGAGACCTAATTTGGTTGACCAACCCAATTATTTGAGTTAATACATTATATATTGTTGCATCTACTAGTTTTGGGTAGCCATTTTCTACAAGGTCCCTTAATATTGTGAAAAAAATGCATTCATTATGTTTGCCTAGTAATCATAAATCTTCTCATTGAAGTGTATAATTTTTAGATTTGTCAAGATTGTGCTTGGAGTTTTTATTGTTGGATTTAAATAATAAACTAACCTAATTTTATCACCAACTCCCGTGTGCTTCAAATTACACTTCATTAGATTTTTTATTTGATAAGAAATACTATATAGCCCCACTTAATTTTTTTTTGAGAATATGTAATGTACCTTGAACAATAGACTAGGCATCCTCCACCATATAACACCCACACTCTTCCCTAAGATGACCCCTCTATACCCTAACATCACCTCCACCATACCATTCTACTGTACCTAATGGAAGACTATGCCTCCTCCATCGTACAAAAGCCACACACTTCTCTACGATGACCCATCCATACCCTAAGGACACCTCGACCATGTCGTTGTAATGTATCGAACAATAGACTAGGCCTCCTCCATCATATGAAACCTACACTCTTTCCTATAGTGACCCCTCCATACCCTAACGACACCTCCATCATACCATGCTCACTTACATCATATCATATACACTTCCACTATATTGTGCACACTTCCACCATGTTGTGCACACTCCTACCATACTGTATACACTTCCAGCATACCATCTACACTCCACTATACCATGCACACTTCTACCATTATGTGCATACCTCCACCACACCATACACAATTCTGCTATACTATCCACACTTCCACCATACTGTATATGATTCTATCATACTGTACATAATTTCACTATGCCATACACACTATACTCCTTGTGTTGCATTCTACACACCACATACCATGTGACTACACTGCATGCTGCTATTTGGCACAATTTGATACTCAACACTAGACATGCTTCAAATTCAACACCCTTTGACACTCGACACCTTTGACAATCAACTTTTGGCAGTTGGTACATGATGATTGAACATTATACTCAATCTATTTAGAAATATGAATAGCTATATTATAATCCAAGGTCACAATAGATCATAGATCAGAGCATACGCAAACCACAAAAATGATTTGTTATCAATTAGAGACTTATATTATAATATTATATTCATATGCACAAATTTGTCTTCACAAGAAGAATTCAAAAATTTGACAATGAAGTACATAGTGAAATATTTGAAGCGATATCTCCAACGACAAACTAGGGTGGTTGCTAACCATCAAAACTACAATTACAAACTAGGGAGGGTCTTGTACCTCCAAAACTTCAAAAAAGAACTCAATTCCAATTGGAATTTCCAATAAAAAAGAAAAGATAACTCCATAATGATTACCTAGGGTGCTAAAGGCCTCCAATAAGTTTATGGAAAGTTACAATGAGATGACATAACTTTATTTATTATTTTATTATTTTGTCCCCATTTTACTTTATAACTAGATTGATTAATTAAAGAAGTCCTTTATAATATTATTTAAATTTTGTGACCACCTAATTAATTAATTTAATTAATTCACTCTCCATTAATTTGGGGACATTATAGTCCTCGTTGCCTAGAGACTACTTGCCCTTAAGCAATCTGTCATCAAATTATTTTCCAAATTTTGTGATGCTCCAGGATCCCAAACCATGCATAGGTGCTGATAGCCATATTTGCTAAAAGCTTGATGTCACACTTTGACTGCAAGAACCACCTACAAATCCACAAGTTTATGCTTCTCCACTTTGATATTAACATTTACCTACTTAGAGTCAGATTAATCTTTAAGAAACCCCCCCTTCAATAAAGGTGTAAAAAACTAGTGGAATTTGTAAAACTACCAAATAAAATATTAATTTTATTGTCGAAAAAATTTAGTTTACAAAGAAATAATAATAATTTCAATTGGAAATCATTCATGCTCCCTGAAACTATGTGAAAAATTTGGGCGGATTATGTTTTTTTCAAAACTATAAAAATATATATTGGCAAATTAAAAAAAAAAATAGTATAACATGGGCAGCAAAATTAAGATACGAAAGATTAAAATGTGTGGGGGTAGAGATTGAAGTGATTGAAGGATAGATTGAAAGGATATGTAATTTACTAATTTATGACTAAGTCGGGAAGGAATGGTTTATTAAAATAGTTTTGGGAAGGTTACCTTTGCAAATATTTGTGAGAGGTTTTGAAGGTGAAAAAAAGAAATTTAAGGTTAAGGTTTGAATCAGTTTGTGATGGAACCAACATTCACCTTCTCGACTAAGATGAAATAGAAGGGTTTCTATGGCCCAATAGATGATCGTAGGTTGAGGATGATGTTGAAATGCCCATTGAAGGAAGTAATTAGTGCATTGCATAGAACCTTGGGTTTTCTATTTCAAAATATAAAAAATCATTAGAAATTGCAAGTTGACATAGTGGTAATGACAATGGAATGGGGTTTAGATCTTGGAGAGGATGAAAGTAGAGTTAAAGGGGTGATATAGTCTCTCTTTGAAGAGTAATTATAGGAGGTAATGGAGGCTCTAATTGAATGCGCACACCCGGGATGGGATTTTGATTACATTGAGTGTTTTGAACATGTGGAACAAGGTGTGGAAGTTGGTATTTTTCCCTTTGTTGTCTGGCCAAAAAGGGTGAACAAACAAGAATATCTGGAGGAGCATGAAAAAGCATGGACTGATTTGAAGAAATTCATTAATGGATATAAGGAAGATGAAAGAAAACCAAGTGTTCCTATAGAAGGTTAATGAAGAATAGAAAGGATAGAGAAATGCCCCTTGTAATTTTATTTTTTTCATTTTTGTTTTTGGAATTGGAAGTTGGGAAGGAAGTGGGTGAAAATGATTAATCTATTGATGGAAAGTTTTTTGGCACAAGAAGATGTTGCTGTGTCGACAAGGAGTTTAAGGATGCGAAGATGGATGAGGACAGTTTTAATATGAAGATTGAATGGAAGATGAAGATGATGAAATTTTTTTCTCGCAGGTTTGAAGTTTGTTCATTTCTTTGTCTATGTAATGAATATATTATATAATATTATCAAGGAAGATGTTTATGGGGTTAGGTAACTTTGGGATGTAGACTTGGAAAATGTAATGTAATATGAAGGAGGTGTAGACTCATGGGTAGATATTGTATGAGTAAATATGTGATAACTATATGGTGTTGGATTACAAAGAGGGGGGGTGAATTAGTAATCCCTAATCCCAAATACCTTTATATAAATCTTCTCTAATTAACTTGGTAGCATCTCAGTAGAAACATGGTTCACTATTTACCAAAAATAGTAAATAAATTATAAAAATCAATAAATCATTCACACTATTGGTGTAATCAAGTATTTACTAATTACACTTTACTTAAGTTTTACTTAGGATAATTCATTTGCATATTAGTTGTCATTGAGACACCTAGGTGTTTGCATTTCATTTTAGTACATGGTTAGGAGAAATTCCACTTTAGTTGGTGATAGTTGTCATCTCATACCTCTTTGTGTGTGAGATCCACCTTTAGTGCTCTTATCACATTATCATCCTCTCATTTTTGCACATGTTGCACATACTTTGATGTACAATGGGAGATGATCCACCTAGTGTGGTTGATAGCTTATCATCTCCTTATCATGTAGTCTTATCACATTGCCTATATATTTAGGCATTCCTACTTTGTATTAAATTCAATTGGCTATATCAATTATTTGATTATCTTGCCTATCTCTCTTGTGCTATCTCTTGAGCTTCTAGATCTTGGCATTTTATTCTTGGCCTTAGGGAAATTCTTACATGGTATCAGAGTGATATCAAAATTCTTACATGGTATCAAAGCCATAGGAGTTTCATTGTATAGCCTATTTGGATAGATTTTTATTACATTTCAAAATTGGAGCTTGCTGGTGAAAATCAGAGGTTGGCATCACATTGAGGAGGTCCAAAAACCAAAAAATTAAATTTTATTTCATTCAAGTCGGATATCTGAATCCAAATCTAGACCCATTTGAATTTTCAAGGTGCGGTGGCGGCGATTCAGAAAAGATAATTTCAGAGGCAATTTTCAAACAACGATATCTTAGTCATTAAGACTCCTTTTTTCGAGCAATTTTTTTTTGGTATAATTTCACGATCTACACAATAGTCCAGGTGGTTTTTGATCTTTGTTCCTGATGTTTTCTAAAAATCACAAATCCTAATTTTTACAACTTTAGAGGTTTTGTTTGGGCTCATATGGACACATTTTTCAGGTGCTATTTTTTTGAAAGTTCACAATTTTTTGTCTACTTTCCAGATCTAGTATTAGTTTGGATATATTTTGGGTAGACATAGTACTTTCATCATTTGATTTATTTTGGTGTATTTTTGGAACTTGTAACTTGTTAGATCCTTGAGAGATCTTGTGTCTTATTTGTTTGAGGCTACTATAGCTTCATATTTTCTATTGTAATCATCAAAATCAAAAGTCCACTTTGGTTCATTTTAGGAAGTGGAAATTGTACATGCACTATATATAAAGTACCAAAATCATCTATTTTGGGGGGGTTCTTTGGTTCATTGCATTTTTTTTTGGGGGGGGGGTGCATTGATTTTTTGATCTCATTTTTATTTCATGTGAGAAGTGCATCATCGATGTTTTAATTAGGTTGACAAGAGGAAACTATATGAAATGGATTGAATTGGTTCTTTCTCATCTTAGTGAGCATAACCTATTGCCCTATTTATATGAGGATAGACCTACTTGTCCTCCATATGATGGGGGCCCTTGGGAAAAAGTTCTTAATGTTATCTTTTGTAGTATGGATATGGATGTTATGGATTCTCTTGATGACTACAAAGATTAGATGAAGACTATTCCTTCTATTTGGATTGTTCTTTGGGAGATGTATGGAGATCCTCATGTTCCTCCACTCCCAAAAGGTCTAGAAACTCCAATTGCAGCTCCTAATTCTCCTATTGAGATCACATCTACTCTTGCTCCTAATGATGTTTGCATTCATACAAACATGGATTCTTGTGATTCAGTGCAACAAGATTATCCTTTTCATCCATTTATAGCTCCATGGGATGACTACTTGATAGACATTACAGGTTTGTTTGTGGAGTCCTACATTTTAGATTTGGGAAACTTCATTGATGATATTAATCTTCTCTTTGGTGAAGACAATCCTTCTTCAGTTGTTGTGAGGGAACACTCAAACCCTTATCTTCATTCTTCACTTGATCATTCTTTCAATTTTGACATGATTGTGGATCCTTTGATACAACATTTGGAGGAGGTCTCTTTAGCTTCGGATAAGACATTTGAGTCTTTGGAGATTGGTTTTCATGAGTCTCAAACTTCACTTGAGATGTCATATTGCATGGTTCAGGTTGATCATACTCATGTGTTGGAGATTCCTATTCAGTATCAGGTGCCCAATTAAGTTCTTCATCTTCTCAACTTCTCATTTATTCTTCTCCATAACTCATTCACCTTATATCCTTACTGAATGATATGTAAACACAATATAAACCAAAAATCAATTGTTTGACATCAATGAAAAGACAATAACTGATCTAACCTTTCTACTATCATGTATTCCTCTGATATTTTTTGGTCTTCATCATCATCATCTCCATCAAATAATCAATCTTCAACATTTTTTTTAAAAAGAAAGGTGGCATTTCCACTTGATATATTTTTATTAATAATATATAATTTTTACATTTAGTTACTAGTTCAAAAGGATCTCCCAGAGGAAAGAACCAGAACCGTAACATAGAAGAAGATGAGGAAGAAGAGAGTCTATGAGGCGTATAGGAAGATAAATCCCCCTTTCACAGCCTTAGTTGATTACATTTGATTATCAAGAGAAATTCATTATATCCCTAGAAAATAAGTATAGTTCTAGCCCATTGGGAAATTTACATGAAAGCCCGAAGGCATTTAAGATAGATACATCATTTAAAATTAGACTGCATAGATAAAATCCGTAGGAGTGAAAAAAGTCCCACAAAATAATTATGTCTTCATACCAGCCAATTTGGAGGGGAGATCTTGAAGTCTTCTTGAAATATCTGCACAAAGAGAAAAATAACCAAAAACCACAAAAACACAAAATTGACAACATAAACTTAGTCTTCCATAAAGTATGTAGAAACATTGCTAGTACCTAGCATAATATTTAGATTAGGAATAGGTTGAATGGAGGCTGAAATGGGCTGTGAAGAAGCAATTGAAGGAGTAGAATCTTATATAAAGATCTAGGAGAGCAAAAAAAACTTGATGAATACCATTAACATGATCTTTGGTCAAGAAACCACCAATTTTTTTAGAGAAGCTTTCATGGGGTGAAACGACTGATGCTCAAGAGCATTTTTAATGCTTTCAAGAACCATGTAAACCCCATGATTACTCAGCACCGCATGGTGATGGAAAAGACCACCAATAAGAGAAACACCTCCCCAAAGATCATACTTTTGAAAGGCCCTGTTTAACTTATTTCCCTAAAGATATGTTGGTTTAACATACCAACTAGTAATTAACTCCAAATGAAAAGGGGATTGCAAAAAATCGAGGACATTAGAAAGAAAGACCGGGAATTTGTGAGGGATAGATGATGCATTTACCAGATGGGAAGAGGATATCAAAGCCAATAATTCTCTTTATACCTTGATGAATATGCGGACGGTCACATAAGAAAATAGAAGCAAGCATGTCATCCTTGATACATCCTAAAAATGGCTTTTCCCAATCTTCAACTTCCAAGAGCACCCTGTAATTACAAGGGTAATAATCCATATGCAATGAAGAAAAAGATGAACAAAACTCCACTTTCTTACTCACATCCACCAAGGAACTTGGGTGACCTGACATCTTAGAAAAAATCACTGGCTGATGATAATGAGAATAACAGAAAAATACTAGCAGCCAAAAACTAATAGTGGAGAAAAATAGTGAAGATGACTGAATATGAAAGTCCTATATGTATTGCAAGATAACAAAATGATGGCTCATAAATAGTAGAGAGAAATAAGAAAAAGCTATCCAATTAATAACCACCTACAAAAATAATGACAAATCACGTAAAGCCAAATTTAAATCCCTTTCAAGATTGAAAAGGATGAAGAGAATGTGTGGGAAGAGTCACATAGTGAAATAGAAAGTGACTGTGCACAAGGCATAACATTCATGTCATATAAAATCTTAAATGACAATTTAAAATCAATCAAATCACTCATTTAAAAGAATGTAGTACTGAGCCTTGGAAAAGAGAAAAATGAAGCCAATATATGCCCCCAAAGATCAGTTGACGCAAGCCAAATGATGTAATAGATACACGACAAGACCAAAAAAATCACATGCCAAGATAGATAAAACACAACTTGTGATGTCAGAAAAATGATGAAAAACAAAACACCATGAGCTGAAAAGAAAACTGATATAACTGTCAATTATACTATATTAGGGAAAAGAAACCACTATGGCACACCTTCTCATTCCATAACTCTCTATACATATCAATGTCCATTCTACATAATGGAACATTCATCAATATAATTAGTTCTTCTTGAGGTGGGGGACCATATTGGTTTTTTAGCATAATAGTGTATAATTAATAGCATACCTCAAGGTTTATAACAATTCATCTTGAATAATTGTGAGAAGAGCTTGAGAAGAATTCAGAGAACTTTCTTGGCTACACGAATCTAGATGAATCTTATTACATCCCAAGTTCTCTAAATAGTATGCTAGTGCATTACCTTCTCTATATGTATGGGAAATTATAAAGTTACTCAAGGAATCAATCAAATTCCATATCTGATGTAAGATATAATTTAAATGCCAATTATCAATTTTCCTATGTATGCAAACATTGATAATGACAAAAAAATCACCTTCAATATGCAAACATGAAATCAACATCTTCTTAGCAAGAACCAAACCTTCCAGAAGAGACACTACTTTTGCCATGTTATTAGTGTCAGGAGTGATAGGAAAATTGATGAAAGCTAGAAATCTACCTAAATGATCTCTCAAACAAGCTCTAATTCTTGATTCACCAGGGTTACCTCTTGACGAAACATCAAAATTTAACTTAACATAAGAAGGCTTAGGCGGTTTCCATTTGATGGAAGTTTTGCAGATGAGAGATTTTCTAATACAAGGAAAAATAGGGGAGGAAGGGAAAGAAATAAGTTTCTAGGAAGAGGCTACTTGATTGTCCCAAAAGGAAAAGGTGGTGTTTGGATTAAAGTGATAAGAAGTCATATTATTAACTTGCTCAGAAATAATTGTTTCTATTGTGGAAAGGACTAAAGTAATATCAGAAGATACCTTTCTAAAAATTCTTTTATTTCATTCCCACCATATTGACCAGATGACTGAAGAAGGGACAATAATCCATAAGCATGCAAACAAAGAGTTTAGAAACAAAATGGGCCAAGACTGAAATAGCTCCCATAAAGAATTAGGAAGAGGGAAGAAGACATATAACTTTTTCATGACAAAGGACCAACATTGATAGGAAAAATGACAATGAACAAAAAGATGATCCACAATTTCCATACACATACCACATAAAACACAATTAAAGGGGGAGTCTATTTGTAATCTAGCTAATCTGTCACTAGTTAGGATTCTGCTTTGAATAGAAATCCAAGAAAAAACCCCTGCTTTAGGGAGGACAAACTTATCCCAACAGAAAGAAAAAGCTCAATGAGCACAATGTTGATTTTCCATTTGTTGAAGGGCCACATAACCTGATTTTACAAAATACAAACCATTTTTGGAGGGGCACCATAATAACATATCATTTCCATTAGACAAATAAACTGACCTATTTGCAAGAACATAAGAAAAATCCCTAGCAAGATTTGTATCTATAGGGAGAACAAAAAAATATCTCCAAACCACCTTATGAGAAAAAATATCCACATAATCCACATAATCTACAAGAAACTCACCCCAATGAAGGATGGAGATACTCATGACCTTTACAAGAGATTTTAAGGAACACAAGGGAGGAAAACCATTCTAGGAATCTTTCCAAAATTCAACATTAAAACCATTATGAACCTGCCAAGACAAGAAGTTTGTGATAACCTCTCTAGAGGAAATCGTAAAGTTTCAAGCAGGGGAACCTAATGGAGGGTTAGAGATGGTAAAAATTCTATTAGGATTAGAGGAATCTATGTATTTTTCTTGCATAATCTGACACCAAAGAGATTGAGGCTTGTAGTACATATTTCAAACTAGCTTCCCTCCAAAAGCTTTGTTTTTGATAGATAAATTACATAGCCCTGCACCCCCTGAAATTTTATCCATGGAGAGTTTTTGTAAAGAGATAAGAGGAATTTTATTTTCACTAGTCAAATTGGATATCCAAAGAAAAGAATGAATGTTTTTTTAAATATGATTAATTACTTATTTAGGGGCTTGAAGAAGTGAGATGTAGTAATTAGGGATAGCTGTGAGCATAATTTTGATTAAGAGAATCCTTCCAGATAGCGAAAGCCATCTCGCTTTCCAAGATGAAATTATAATTTTTAATCTATTAATTACATTGTCATAGTAAGAGGGTTTAACTTGACCAAGAAAAAAGGGGATACCAAGATAGGTGGAGGGTAAACTATCTAAGGAGAACCCAAGAATATTGATAATTCTTTGTTGAATATGAATCTGATGTAAAAAACATATAAATTTTGGGCTTAAGAGGGTTGATGACTTGACTAGATCCAGCATAATAAGTATCCAAAATTTTTTTAATGCATTTGGCCTCTTGAATGGAAGATCTACCAAACAACAAGGTGTCTTTGGCAAAGAAATTGTGAGAGACAGATAAATTTGAATTAGGAATACTTATACCTTTCCAATTAGAAAGAAAATTATATTTCTGAATAGTTCTAATAAATGCTTCTGCCATGATAATAAATAAAAAAGGTTATAGGGGATCACCTTTTTGAATTCCCTGAGTGGCATGAAAAAAACTAGGAGTACCATTAATTATAATTGAAAAAGATGCTCCAAATAAGAAATTCTTAATCCACTTGCACCACGGGTTAGAGAATGCAAATTTTTTAAGAACTTTTAAAAGGAAAGACCAAAAAACTTTATCATATGCTTTCATCATATCTAGTTTAACCAAAAATGAAGGAATTCGGAAAGACTCAATAGTGTGGAGGACTTCCAAGGAAACTAAAGCACCATTAGATGTATCCCTTCCTAGAACAAAACTACCCTACTAAAGAGAGATTATTCTAGGGATAAATGGCTTAAGTCTTAGGTAAATTTCTTTAGTAATGATCTTATAAATATAATTACACAAAGAAATAGGTCTAAAATCTTAAAATGTTTGGGGTGTTTTGGTTTTGGGAATCAAGGTAAGATTGGTTTTATTAAAATTCTTAAGGACATAACCTTCCCTATGAGACTCTTCTATAGCCAGTAAGAGATAAAAACTAATGACATCCTAACATTTCTGATAAAAAAACATAGTAAAACCATATGGACTGGGAGCCTTGTATGGTTCCATAGAGAAGACGACAAAATGAATTTCCTCAATACTAAAAGGTTTCATTAGATGATCATTATCACTATCAGATATGAGAGAGGGGATGGACTGTAGAAGTTCATCCATAGCAAGATTACTATCATTTTGAGGTAACAAAGGGGTGAGTAGGTTTTTGAAGAAACAAATCCCTTCATTACTAATTTGTTAATGGGAATTTAAAATATCCCCAGAGATAGCATCCTTAATAGAAATTATAGAAGAGGAAGCTTTCCTGATTTTGGTAGAGGCATGAAAGAATTTGGTATTTTTATCCCCCTCTCTCAACCAGAGTTCTCAAGATTTTTGTCTCCAATAAATCTCTTCTCTTGAACAAAGGATTTACTGATAATTTTGGAGATCTTTTTGTTTCTCAGAAGAATGAGGATCTAATCCAAACTTGACAATCTGATCAGAGATAAATTTAAGATCATTTTCCACCCTGACCTTTTCCTAAAATATATTCTTGAAGATCTCCTTATTCCAAACTACAATATTTGATTTCACAAACTTAAGCTTATTGAAAAATTGAAACATTCTAGTTCCTTTGTAATAAGGTGTAATTACCCACCATTGCCGAAGAAGGGAAAGGAAGTGGGGGTGGGTAAACCACATGATTTAAAACTTGAAAGTAGAAATTTTTTGGGGAGAGCTTGACTTAGCTATGGATAGAGAAATAGGGAAGTGATCAAATTCTAATGAAGCAAGGATCTCTGAGGAGAGGGAAAAATTAAAAAGTTTGAATTTGCATGATATAAGAAATCTATCCAACCTTGAAGAAATGAGAGAGGTTGATCTACGATTAGTCCAAGTAAAAGAGCCATTTGATGGGGGAACATCACATAATGCATTATTTTGGATGAAAAAGGAAAACTCATCTATAATCCTTTGGGATGTGGGATTCCCCCCAGATTTTTCTTCTAAAGAAGTGATGACATTGAAATCCCCAAGGATAATTGATAGGTCATCAAATTGATTAAATTAATCAGTTAAAGATTCCCAAAGGGAAAGTTTGTCTTGTGGGGCAGTGAGACCATAAATGTTAAACAAAAGAAAATTGAAATCAAACCAAGAAATATTTAATAGTTGCCAATTTGGGTTTGCAATAAGAAGTTGTCCCTTAATAAATTTCCTATTCCAAAGAGAAATAAGACCCCTAGAAGCACCAGAGGAAGGAACAAAAACCAAATCCCAGCAAGACCATTTCATAATAAGCTTATCATAAGATTCCTGAGACAATTTATATTCTTGGAGGAGAATGATATCTGCTTGAGAAGAATCAATAAAATTTTGTATCCTACTTCTCTTATCAGGGGTATTTAAACCCCTGACATTCCATGACAAAATATTCATTAGGGGATAAGAGAGTGACACACCCTCCTTGTTCTAATGATGGGGGAAAAAGTGTCTAGTAATGTAGATTGAATATCGGCTTCAATCTCTTCTTTGATTTTGGATGAAAGGGGTTTCCTACCTCTTTTCTAGGAGTTTTGACCTTAGGATCAAGTATCAAAGGAGATTGAGAATTAGGCGATTGAGCTATAGAAATCTTCTGAGAATAATGAAAATTATTTACAGTAATAGGGGAAGGACAATACTCACCACATTCCTACAATTGTACACCTTCTTCAATATCTATTTCATCAATTAGTTGCATGGCTACAAAAATTATAATATTATCAGATATAAGACAAAGTTCTTGATCAAAATGATATGAAGGGGAAGAGTGATGAGGTAGATGGATAAATGGTTGATTGTGAAAAATTAAATTATGAAAACATTGTTATCGTTATCAAAGCAATCATGAAAACTCAAAGGTCGATCAACCCATAAAGAATGATCAATTGGACATGAGATAACAGTAAAGGGGTAGGGGATGTAGATTCAAAATTTTCCACGAAAACATAATTACCAAAAGCTAGCTTAGATAACCAATAGATTAATTTGATTGAAGATCTAGACAAAGAGAATGAACATTTCTAAAACAAAGAAGTTATTTTAAAATCAGAAGACAATTCGATGCTAACATGAGGTTTGAGTTAATAAGAAATTCCCCTAATTTCATCATGTAGATTAGGAGAAGGATTAATACCATATCTTAAGACAATAGGATTAAAAGGAACCAATTGTAAGGAAGATGGAGATGGGGGAAATGAGAACAAAAAAAAGAACATTTACTAGGATCAGTGGAAAGATTTTAACAGATATCAGTTGAAACCTTAGAGGAATCCTGACATAAATATGAAAAATGTCCCAAAGAGTTGGCAAGCATATCTATAGTAGGTGGATCCTAATAATCAATGTGGTGGACCCAAATCACAAACTTAGAATAGATTGAAATTTTTGTCGGCAAGGGTTTAGATTGTTTAATAAGGAGACAAACTCCAATAGGAAGGTGAGGTTGGAGAAACAAAGTAAGATCATGTTTAAAAAGATTCCTAATTTATTAGCCAAAATTTCCACCTTAGAGGGTCTTTGTATTCAAGAGGAAGTTTAGGAAAAGAAATCCAGTGAGGCATGAATAATGGAGAAGCTGACAAGACATCAAAATGAGGAACCCAAGCCATAGTGAAAATACCAATACCCTTACAGAACCAACCTTTGAACTTATGCACATTCGATTTAAATTTGTGAGAATGAAGAATTGCAACAAAAAATAAAGATCCTTTCTCATAAAGAAATAACTCTTTAAGACCTACCCAAAAGCATCTTGCTCAAGATACAAGAACTTCAAAACCAACAAATGACTGCAACTTACCAATAAGTGCCAAAGATCTCAAGTAGTCCACAGTAGATCAAATCATGTCGAAAGGAAACATTACCCTAGGTTCAAATGGCGGATGCGAGTGATCTTCCTTGCGTGAATAAAACTGCTCCTAGTTTAGCTGAGAGGGAGATAAATGGATTGGATTTTGAAAATGTGAATTTGGTTTGAAGGAAGCTCGATAGGAGTGAGGAATAGGAATATTATTAGGGAAAGTCAAGATTAATGAGGGTTTACCAATTGGTGTACAATTAGGCAAGGAAACAAAAAATATAGGATGAGGATGGCAAAATTTTAAATTTGAGCCAGTTTCCTCTGTTAATGAAGATGGAATATTAGGGTTTAAGTTTAAGGAAGGACTAGGATGCCTCACAGGTGAAGCTAGTTGAGAATATTTACATATATAAAAGGGAGGATACGGAATAAAAGATCTCTTCCACTGAGGATGATATTGCCAAAATAATTTTCTCATGAATGGATGCTTTGGCAGGGGAGGGCCACAAATATCTTCTTGGCCTGACACCCTGCTAAAAATTGAATATTTAATCAGAGGAGGATCAAGAATACCTTGAAAAACTGTAGCCCTACTAATACTTGCAGATTGGTGAGAACGTGAAGTCACTGAATCATAGAAACTTTGAAAAAATAGTGATGTTGGCTTCTTGATAATCGCACAGTCCCTCCATTCACCTTTTAGAAGAACCCATTGAGGTGTATGATCAAAGGTTTTCAAACGAGCCATATCATCTTCATAGAAAAGAATATCACCCCACTTAACCCTATTAGGTCAATCTTTTGAAAACCCCGCAACACCAACCATAGTATCAAAAGCTTCCTTTTGTGTAGTCCCCATGGGAAGGAGAGAAGACAGGTTATCAAAATTTGAAACACCCTTCTGACCGACATTGTGACCTGGCTCAGGAGTATGCGCATGCGCATGCTCCGCAACGCTCATGATAATTTTAGAATAATCTAGGTACTCTAACTCAATCTTCAACATTACTATCAGTTAAGTAACAATATGGATGATGTAATCAAACTCTTTTTATTAATATATTTCACAACCTATTATCGATAAAAAAACATTAATTTTATGGGCAAATTTTGATTCAAAAACATCAGAAGACTTTGCCAATAATACTATATTCAAAACATGGGAATGAGACCAAAACTTGACCATGGAAAGGCAAAAATAATTGTTTTTTAAATTTATCATTTGGCATCTTGAAATGTAAATGTTATTCAAAAATCAAGAGTAAAGGCATATTGAAAAGATTAAAATGTGAATTCACCTTGTAAAAAAGCCAAAGAAACATTTTTACTTGCTGAAACCCTAAACCACAGTCCTGGTGCAGACTGACTCATAGTCGATGATCTGTCTACACACCCAATAACTCCTACTCTAATACCACTTGATGAAGGGTGCTCCCCTTAATACAAAAAATACCTAACAAAAACAAAGAAACCACAATAATTTACAAGAACAAAAATGAGCTTCTTATTATCTCCAAAAGTGTGGAATTACAAATTTCAGAATTAGAATATGCAAAGCCACATGGGAACTTCCCTTACAATATTCTTTAGGACAAAGCCTTGAATTATTACCCAGAACTACCCTGAATTGACCTAGACAACACTACGGGCCTTCTTTATATAGGCAATTTTTGACTGTCTGGGAAGGTTCCAGAATTTTATCCCTTAAGGCCAACCACCCGTAGAATTATTTTATTTTTCATTTTTTTCTACATTAGGGTCGGCTCAAAATTATTATAAATTTTATTTTTAGGTAGCCCAACTTCCGAAGGCCATAACTTTTTAACTGTAGCTCTGTTTGACTATTATAACCACGTTTTGGAAATGGCAGGACCTGATCTACATTATTTAACTTGAGAAAACTTTAGTCAGCTGAGGTTTGATCATGATACAGAGCCTCTAATGCCTTCACAATTAAGCTCAAATATTTTGTAACCAAAAACCTCAATATCTTCACCAATATAGATGATATGACAATGAAACTCAACTGAAAGACTTATATGACTAAGATGAACCTCCACCTGTGAAATCAAAACATTTCAAGCTCGTATGACCAACTTACTAAAAATATTAAGTTTCCATAAATAGAAGCTCTACACAAGATAACCCTTATTGAAAAGAAATCAAAAATATTTTGGGTGATGCAAGATTGTCCTTACATCCAGGATGCTCATGCATCAAGTTATAAAAAATAAACTCTTTATTTCTAGTGATAATTTTGCATATCACTCACTCTATAATATCATCAAAATGGCCATTCATTTTAATTTATCAAACTCTACAGATAATCCAACATATTAAATTACTTTATTGTGCCACTATAATGCATTAATAATGTTACCTATTATGTGCTCATAACTATGAGACAACTCGAAGCTCAAACTTGCTTGTCTACTTCACTCCCCATTTGTATATAGCATGAGCCTCAAACACACTAAAAAATGTCATCTTAGAGAAGGTTCAAAATATTAATATGCTTGAATGATCTATTATATAAATATAAGCATTTTCTGTTAGAAAAGTTTGTAATGGTGAAAATTATATTATTAGGTTATTGTACAACATTGTAAAATGTATCCACACACAATTTTGTGCTCACCTAGGCCTTATTTAGTGTTTTATCCTTCCATGCCCATTCATGCTAGATTATACTCATATTGGTTTAAAATATATAATCTCTACTACATTTTGGATCTTTGGTCCTTGACCTCGCTTGAGTTGAGAGGTCAAGGCCACCTGAGGCATCCTTTCCCTAGAATAAGGTTTCTAGGGTGATCTTGACCTAGGATAGGGTCATCTAGGATGACCTTGCCCCAATAAAAGGGGCCTAAATTCAAATTGTCTAATGCTTGGGTAACTACATGGGAAACTTCTTATGTGTCATCATAATTTAAAATTAAAAACCTAATTCCTAGGGAGAGGAATGAAATCAATCTTACATAGCCTCATTTTATAACACACAAACCAAGCATGCAATTCAAATTCAAGATATCCTAGGAGAAATTGATCAAGAAACATTCAAGGCATTGAAGACAATAAATGAAGTTTGGATCTAAAGCATTCATGATGGCATCCATGACCAAATTTTCATAAATTCAACTCCATAAGTCAAAATGAACATCTTCATGAGGATTTCGATGTAAAGAAGACTTGGGAAGGCACAAGCATTCAAGTTTCAGATCCTACTACATTACAACACACTTCCATATCAATTAAATTTTATCTCAATTTCATGGCTAATTCTAAAATTTGGGTTTGACATAGGAAAAACCCTATCAAACCAAGAAATTTCTCTATTTTATGTGTGTAGATGATAGGCTACAAAGATACAAATTAAGATTTAGATCAAGAAGACAAAGAGCTACATATTATCCATTCACAAATTCAAAAAAGTAGCTCCAGATTGTCCTAAGTAAAATAGTCCTGAGCACTTTTGACAAAACTTTTAGGAGAACATCTGAGTAGTATGTTAATTCTAGAATTTCCAATTATGTCTTTATCTTGTGGTCCTAGGTCTAGTATCCCTAAGAGAAATAGTCTACCCAATTCCAATTTAGTCTTTAGGGATGACTTTCTCTCTACCTCTTATTTTTAGATTTTTCTTTCTGGTCTATATTATGTTTTCTATATAACTATATTTATTCTAAAAACCTTCATTTTCTTATCTTTAGCCCTAGATCCAACATCCAATTTACATAATTGCAGTATCATTTTCTCCCCACGAAGGACCACTACATCCACCTTATACTCAATTCCTTTCGATTATATTTGAGGTTTTGGCTAGTGGATCCACTCTCCTTTCTCATAATTAAAGCAAAAATAGGCCTACTTTCCTAGTTTGCATGCATAAGCTACCAAATCCTATTTTCCTACATTACATTTTGGTGAACACGTGATATATCTTATGCTTAGTTCTAATTTGGATGTCTAGATGTGATTTTTATGCATTTCATTTAAATTTGCAATCATATTTCATTTATGCAATGATTAATTAATCAATCTATTTAGAATTTACATTGTTTAGACATTTCTTTTTGTAATATTGGTGAAGTAGAGTTTGCAAGTCTATGCATGCAAACTAGGACTCTTAGGCTTGTTCCCATCACTCAAACTGGAAGAATAATGATCCTTAAATGGGTATGTGCAGGATCACGAGGGGCCAAACTATGCCCTTAAGTGGCAATGAAAAATCAGAAAATCAAGATTAGTCAACTTGACGTGAAAAAATGAACTAGTTATCTACCTAATATCAAAAAGTTGTAAGAACATAATTTGTAGGAAATTGAATGTAGTTTCTAAACTACTAAGCCTTTTTTGAAAAAAAATTAACATGATTGGTAAAAAGTATAGATTGCAATGCAGCACTACAAACATTTCAGCAAAAAAATAAGAAGTATGTGTATGTCTGACCACCCTAATCAAAAGAAAATGATAATATTTTTTTATAATATTCTATATATAAGTAGCTGACTCATGCCTAGATGTGACGCATATTTTTTGGTATTTTTATTCCAAAAAGATAATTAATTATGATTTTTTTGCTACAGCGCTTTCAGAATTTAAAAACTCTCGTGTCTGACCACCTTTACTCATTGAAAACTTATCATAATTCAATTTTTTTAAATTTTTTCTTATACTAGACAGCATAGAATGTGACGCATCTTTCAGATTTCAAAAATGTTATACGGTTTGAAAGTTATAGCTGTTTTTCCATCAGTATGTCAATCAAGACTTTAGACGTAAGTGAACTAGAAAATAACTAATAAATACTTAATGAATTCAAAATCTGACAGCACTTATATCGATGGAAAGCTGACAATCATCCAAAGAAACCCTTTTCATTTTATCGAAATCGGGTGGAAAAAAAGTCGTCAACCTAATGGTCGAAGTGTCGATATAAAAAAAATAGAGAAAAAACACATTTTTTGCACACCTTCAGCGTTGACCATGGGGCTTTGGTTTCCAAAGCTATTAGCAAGCCTAATCGGGTACCCGAAAAAATTGGGTACCCAATTTTTTCATGTACCCGATTTTGTTTGAATTTGAATTTTGAAAAGTTTCCCCCTCCCACTCTTTTTTTATTTCCCTTTAATTTTGATGTTTTTTTCTTTCACCCTGACAATCAATAATTTATATATTTTATATTTGTGTTTTATATTTTATGTTTTATATTTTATATTATATAGTATATATATTATATATATTATTTATTTATATTATATATTCGATAATATCAATTTAAACTACCTAAGTATATAGTTTGTTCAGATTTATATTAAATGCAATATTTTTATATTATAATATAAATGTTACATAATATATATATATATATATATATATATATATATATATATATATATATATATATATATATATATATATATATATATATATATATATATATATATATATATATATATATATATATATATATATATATATATATATATATATATATATATATATATATATATATATATATATATATATATATATATATTATATTATATATTAAATATTGTTGCACGTATATAATATAATGTCTAATATATATATAATATATAAAATGAATAGGACATTAATATATTGTATATTTGATAATATATATTAAATGTAATATCTAATATATCTTATAATATATATTATATATTTAGTCTATTAAATATTATATTTTTTCAAATATTTTATATATTATTTTAATATTTAATTTAAGTTATAATAGATCCTCTCATGAGACAACAGGTCGAATCGGGGTCGCTAGACGTCTTAAGGGGTAATTAGGGTTTGTGAGGCAACTTCGGATGTATAGTGACCATTTGGAAGGCAATAGGGCATGTCCAAGGACCAATGTACCAAATTTTAACAACTTTGTCCTAGTCGAACTTGAAAAGGGTCCATGGGGTGCTCTCAGGAGACCACATGTCCAATCAGTGTCGCTAGGCGTCTTAAGGGGTCATTAGGGCTCGTGAGACAACATTTGATGCACGGTGACCATTTGGAACACATTAGGACATGTCGAAGGACCTAAATCCATAATTTAGATGAATTTTGATTAGTCAAACTCGAAAAGGGTCCATGGGGTGCTCTTGGGAGACCATTGTGTGATTTAGGGTCGATAGGTGACTTAAGGGGTCATCGGGGTTCCAAATGAAACTTTCGATGAACGGTGATCCTTTGGAATGCCTTAGGACATATCAAATGACCTACGTACCAAATTTGGATAACTTTTGCCCAGTAGAACTTGAAAGGGGTCCATGGGGTGCTCTCGGGAGACCACATGTCAAATCAAGGTCGGTAGGCCTGTTAAGAGGTCATTAGGGTTCTAAATGAAACTTTGATGGAACAGTGACCCTTTGGAATGCATTAGGATATGTCATAGGACCTATGTACCAAATTTGGATGACTTTTGTCTAGTAAAACTCAAAAGGGGTCCATGGTGTGCTCTCAGGAGACCACGTGTCGAAATGGGGTCGGTAGGCCTATTAAGGGGTCATTAGGGTTCCAAATAAAACTTTGATGGAATGGTGACCCTTTGGAATGCATTAGGACATGTCATAGGACCTACATACCAAATTTGGATGACTTTTTCCTAGTAGAACTCGAAAGGGGTCCATGGGGTGCTCTTAGGAGACCACATGTTGAAACAAGGTCGGTAGGCCTGTTAAGGGGTCATTAGGGTTAAAAATGCAACTTGGATGGAATGGTGACCCTTTGGAACACATTAGGACATGTTAGAAGACCTATGTACCAAATTTGTATGACTTTTACCTAGTAGAACTCAAAAAGGGTCCATGGGGTTCTTTGAGGAGACCACATGTCGAATCAGGGTTGGTAAGCCTGTTAAGGGGTCATTAGGGTTCCAAATGTGACTTTGATGGAATAGTGACCCTTTGGAATGCATTAGGACATGTCAGAGGACCTACATACCAAATTTGGATAACTTTTTTTAGTAGAACTCAAAAGGGGTCCATGGGGTGGTCTCGGGAGACCACATGTTGAATCATGGTGTGTAGGCCTGTTAAGGGGTCATTAGGGTTCTAAATGCAACTTCTATGGAATGGTGACACTTTAAAATTCATTAAGACATGTCAAAGGACCTATGTACCAAATTTGGATGACTTTTTCTTAGGAAAATGTAAAAGGGGTCCACGAGGAGCTCTCAGGAGACCACATGTCGAAATGGGGTCAGTAGGCATGTTAAGGGGTCATTAGGGTTTGAAATGCAACTTCTATGGAATCGTGACCCTTTGGAATGCATTAGGACTCCCTAGGGGTCAAAAGGGGTCAAGGGGACTCCCTAGGGGTCCTAACATTTACTAGGACCCCTAGGGAGTCCCCGTGACCCCTTTTGAAACATTGAAATGCTCATGTGTGTCTTAAGGGGTCCTTTTGACTCCCTAGGGTTCCTAACATGTGATAAGGTGTACTAGGACCCCTAGGGAGTCATCGTGACCCCTTTTGACACATTAGAATGCTCAAGTGTGTCTTAAGGGGTCCTACAACCCCTTAAGACACACTTGAGCGTTCCAATGTGTCAAAAGGGGTCACGATGAATCCCTAGGGGTCCTAGTATGCTTTATCATGCGTTAGGACCCCTAGGGAGTCCCCGTGACCCCTTTTGACACATTGGAATGCTCAAGTGTGTCTTAAGGGGTCCTATGACCCCTTATGACACACTAGAGAATTCCAATGTGTCAAAAGGGTTCACGATGATTCCCTAGGGGTCCTAGTACACTTTATCATGTGATAGGACACCTAGGGAGTCCCTCTGACCCCTTTTGACACATTGGAATGCTCTAGTGTGTCTTAAGATGTTTTAGGACCCCTTAAGACACACTTGAGCATACCAATGTGTCAAAAGAGGTCACGGGGACTCCCTAGGTGTCCTAGTATGCGTTAGGACCCTTAGGGAGTCCCCCTGACCCCTTTTGACACATTGGAATGCTCAAGTGTGCCTTAAGGGGTCATAGGACCCCTTAAGACACACTTGAGCTTTCAAATGTGTCAAAAGGGGTCACGGGGACTCTTTAGGGGTCCTAGCATGCTTTATCATGTGTTAGGACACCTAGGGAGTCCCCCTGACCCCTTTTGACACATTGGAATGCTCAAGTGTGCCTTAAGGGGTCCTACGACCCCTTAAGGCACACTTGAGCATTCCAATGTGTCAAAAGGGGTTAGGGGGACTCCCTGGGGGTCCTAACGCATACTGGGACCCCTAGGGAGTCCCCGTGACCCCTTTTGACACATTGGAATGCTCAAGTGTGTCTTAAGGGGTCCTTTTGACTCCCTAGGATTCCTAACGTGTGATAAGGCATACTAGGACCCGTAGGGAGTCATCGTGACCCCTTTTGACACATTGCAACACTCTAGTGTGTCTTAAGAGGTCGTAGGACCCCTTAAGACACACTAGAGCATTCCAATGTGTCAAAAGGGGTCACGGGGACTCCCTAGGTGTTCTAGTACGCGTTAGGACCCTTAGGGAGTCCCCCTGACCCCTTTTGACACATTGGAACACTCAAGTGTGCCTTTAGGGATTGTAGGACCCCTTAAGGCACACTTGAGCGTTCCAATGTGTTAAAAGGGGTCACGGGGACTCCCTAGGTGTCCTAACGTGTGATAAAGCATAATAGGACCCCTAAGGAGTCCCCGTGACCCCTTTTGACACATTGGAATGCAAAAGTGTGCCTTAAGGGGTCTTACAACCCCTTAAGGCACACTTGAGCATTCCAATGTGTCAAAAGGGATCATGGGGACTCCCTAGGTGTCCTAGTACGCGTTAGGACCCCTAAGGAGTCCCCCTGACCCGTTTTGACACATTAGAATGCTCAAGGGTGCCTTAAGGGGTCGTAGGACCCCTTAGGACACAATTGAGCATTCCAATGTGTGAAAAGGGGTCACGGGGACTCCTTAGGGGTCCTAGTACACTTTATCACGTGTTAGGACACCTAGGGAGTCCTTGTGACCCCTTTTGATAGAATGGAACGCTCAAGTGTTCCGTAAGGGGTCATAGGACCCCTTAAGACACACTTGAGCATTCCAATGTGTGAAAAGGGGTCACGAGGACTCCTTAGGGGTCCTAGTATGCTTTATCACATGTTTGGACACCTAGGGAGCCCCCGTGACCCCTTTTGATACATTGGAATGCTCAAATGTGCTTTAAGGGGTCGTAGGACCCCTTAAGGCACAATTGAGCATTCCAATGTGTCAAAAGGGGTCACAGGGACTCCCTAGGTGTCCTAACGTGTATGCTTTATCATGCATTATGACACCTAGGGAGTCCCTGTGACCCCTTTTGACACATTGGAATGCTCAAGTGTGCCTTAAGGGGTCGTAGGACCCCTTAAGACACACTCGAGTGTTCCAATGTGTGAAAAGGGGTCACGGGGACTCCTTAGGGGTCCTAGTACACTTTATCACATGTTAGGACACCTAGGGAGTCCCCGCGACCCCTTTTGACACATTGGAATGCTCAAGTGTGCCTTAAGGGGTCGTAGGACCCCTTAAGGCACACTTGAGCATTCCAATGTGTCAAAAGGGGTCACGGGGACTCCCTAGGTGTCGTAATACGTGATAAAGCGTACGCGTTAGGACACCTAGGGAGTCCTCGTGACCCCTTTTGACACATTGGAATGCTCAAGTGTGCCTTAAGGGGTCCTACGACCCCTTAAGGCACATTTGAGCATTCCAATGTATCAAAAGGGGTCACGAGGACTCCCTGGGTGTCCTAGTACGTGTTAGGACCCCTAAGGAGTCCCCCTGACCCCTTTTGACACATTGGAATGCTCAAGGGTGCCTTAAGGGGTCATAGGACCCCTTAAGACACACTTGAGCATTCCAATGTGTGAAAATGGGTCATTGGGACTCCTTAGGGGTCCTAGTATGCTTTATCATGCGTTAGGACACCTAGGGACTCCCCGTGAACCCTTTTGACACATTGGAATGCTCAAGTGTGCCTTAAGGGGTCGTTGGACCCCTTAAGACACACTTGAGTGTTCTAATGTGTGAAAATGGGTCATGGAGACTCCTTAGGGGTCCTAGTACACTTTATCACACGTTAGGACACCTAGGGAGTCCCCGTGACCCCTTTTGACACATTGGAACACTCAAGTGTGCCTTAAGGGGTTGTAGGACCCCTTAAGACACACTTGAGTGTTCCAATGTGTGAAAAGGGGTCACGGGGACTCCTTAGGGGTCCTAGTACACTTTATCACGCGTTAGGACACCTAGGGAGTCCCCGTGACCCATTTTGACACATTGGAATTCTCAAGTGTGCCAAAAGGGGTCACACTTAAGGCACACTTGAGCATTCCAATGTGTGAAAAGTGGTCACGGGGACTCCCTAGGGGTCCTAACATGTGATAAAGCATAATAGGACCCCTAAGGAGTCCCCGTGACCCCTTTTGACACATTGGAATGCTCAAGTGTGTCTTAAGGGGTCAAAGGACCTGTTAAGACACACTTGACTGTTGTAATGTGTCAAAAGGGGTCACGATGATTTGCTAGGGGTCCTAGTATGATTTATTACATGTTAGGACCCCTAGGGAGTCCCCCTGACCCCTTTTGACACATTGGAATGCTCAAGTGTGTCTTAAGGGGTCCTACGACCCCTTATGACACACTAGAGCATTCAAATGTGTCAAAAAGGGTCACGATGATTCCCTAGGGGTCCTAGTACACTTTATCACGTGTGAGGACACCTAGGGAGTCCCCATGACCCCTTTTGACACATTGGAACACTCAAGTGTGCCTTAAGGGGTCGAAAGACCCCTTAAGACACACTTGAGCATTCCAATGTGTGAAAAGGGGGCACGGGGACTCCTTTGGGGTCCTGATACGCTTTATCACATGTTAGGACACCTAGGGAGTCCCCGTGGCCCCTTTTGACACATTGGAATGCTCAAGTGTGCCTTAAGGGGTCCTACGATCCCTTAAGGCACACTTGAGCATTCCAATGTGTCAAAAGGGGTCACGGGGACTCCCTAGGTGTCCTAATGCATGATAAAGCATACTAGGACCCCTAAGGAGTCCCCATTACCCCTTTTGACACATTGCAATGCTCAAGTGTGTCTTAAGGGGTCGAAGGACCCCTTAAGACATAGTTGAGCATTGCAATGTGTCAAAAGGGGTCACGATGACTCCCTAGGTGTCCTAGTATGCTTTATCACACGTTAGGACCCCTAGGGAGTCCCTATGACCCCTTTTGACACATTGGAATGCTCAATATTCCTTAAGGGGTCATAGGACCCCTTAAGACACTTGAGTGTGAAAAGGGGTCACGGGGACTCCTTAGGGGTCCTAGTATGCTTTATCACATGTTAGGACACCTAGGGAGTCCCTGTGACCCCTTTTGACACATTGGAACGCTCAGGTGTGCCTTAAGGGGTCCTACGATCCCTTAAGGAACACTTGAGCATTCGAATGTGTCAAAAGGGGTCACGAGGAATCCCTAGGGAGTCCCCGTGACCCCTTTTGACACATTGGAATGCTCAAGTGTATCTTAAGGGGTCCTTTTGACTCCCTAGGGTTCCTAACACGTGATAAAGCATACTAGGACCCCTAGGGAGTCATCGTGACCCCTTTTGACATATTGCAATGCTCTAGTGTGTCTTAAGGGGTCGTAGGACCCCTTAAGACACACTTGAGCATTCCAATGTGTCAAAAGGGGTCACAGGGACTCCCTGGGTGTCCTAGTATGTGTTAGGACCCCTAAGGAGTCCCCCTGACCCCTTTTGACACATTGGAATGCTCAAGGGTGCCTTAAGGGGTTGTAGGACCCCTTAAGACACACTTGAGCATTCCAATGTGTGGAAAGGGGTCACGGGGACTCCTTAGGGGTCCTAGTACACTTTATCATGCGTTAGGACACCTAGGGAGTCCCTGTGACCCCTTTTGACACTTTGGAATGTTGAAGTGTGCCTTAAGGGGTTATAGGTCCTGTTAAGACACACTTGAGTGTTCCAATGTGTGAAAATGGGTCACGGGGACTCCTTAGGGTCCTAGTATGCTTTATCATGCGTTTGGACACCTAGGGAGTCCCTGTGACCCCTTTTGACACATTAGAACGCTCAAGTGTGCCTTAAGGGGTCGTAGGACCCCTTAAGACACACTTGGGTGTTCCAATGTGTCAAAAGGGGTCACGATGACTCCCTAGGGGTCCTAGTACACTTTATCATGCGTTAGGACCCCTAGGGAGTCCCCCTGACCCCCTTTGACACATTGGAATGCTCAAGTGTGTCTTAAGGGGTCCTACGACCCCTTATGACACACTAGAGCATTCCAATGTGTCAAAAGGGGTCACGATGATTCCCTAGGGGTCCTAGTATGCTTTATCACGCATTAGGACACCTAGGGAGTCCCCGTGACCCCTTTTGACACATTGGAATGCTCAAGTGTGCCTTAAGGGGTCCTACGACCCCTTAAGGCACACTTGAGCATTCCAATGTGTCAAAAGGGGTCACAGGGACTCCCTAGGGGTCCTAGTACACTTTATCACGCGTTAGGACCCCTAGGGAGTCCTCGTGACCCCTTTTGACACATTGGAATGCTCAAGTGTTCCTTAAGGGGTCGTAGGACTCCTTAAGACACACTTGAGCATTCCAATTTGTGAAAAGGGGTCATGGGGACTCGGGGTCAGTAGGCCTGTTAAGGGGTCAATAGGGTTCAAAATGCAACTTTGATGGAATGGTGACCCTTTGGAATTCATTAGATCATTTTAGAGGACCTACATACCAAATTTGGATGACTTTTGCCTAGTAGAACTCGAAAGGGGTCCATGGGCTACTCTCGGGAGACCAGATGCAGAAACGGGGTTCGTAGGCCTATTGAGGGGTCATTAGGGTTTTAAATGAAACTTCAATGGAAAGGTGACCCTTTCTAGCACATTAGAACATATCAGAGCACCTACGTACCAAATTTGGATGACTTTTTCCTAGTAGAACACGAAAGGGGTCCATGGGGTGCTCTCGGGATACCTCATGTCGTATTGGGGTTGGTAGGCCTGTCAAAGGGTCATTATGGTTAGAAATGAAACTTTGATGGAATGATGACCCTATTTACCAAATATGGACATCTTTTGCCAGGTAGAACTTAAAAGGGGTCCATTGGGTGGTCTTGGGAGACCACATGTTGAATCGAGGTCAGTAGGCCTGTTAAGGGGTCATTAGGGTTACAAATGCAACTTGGATGGAATGGTGACCCTTTGGAACACATTAGGACAAGTTGGAGGACCTATGTACCAAATTTGTATGACTTTTTCCTTGTAGAACTCAAAAAGAGTCCATGGGGTTCTCTGAGGAGACCACATGTCGAATCAGGGTCGGTAGGCCTGTTAAGGGGTCATTAGGGTTCCAAATGTGACTTTGATGGAACGGTGACCCTTTGGAATGCATTAAGACATGTCAGAGGACTTATGTACCAAATTTGGATGACTTTTTTCTAGTAGAACTCAAAAGGGGTCCATGGGGTGGTCTCGGGAGACCACATGTCGAATCATGGTGTGTAGGCCTGTTAAGGGGTCATTAGGGTTCTAAATGCAACTTCTATGGAACAATGACCCTTTAAAATTCATTAAGACATGTCAGAAGATCTATGTACCAAATTTGGATGACTTTTTTCTAGTAGAACGCAAAAGGGGTCCATGGGGAGCTCTCGGGAGACCACATGTCGAAATGGGGTTAGTAGGCATGTTAAGGGGTCATTAGGGTTTGAAATGCAACTTCTATGGAACCGTGACCCTTTGGAATGCATTAGGAATCCCTAGGGGTCAAAAGGGGTCAGGGGGACTCCCTAGGGGTCCTAACACGTACTAGGACTCCTAGGGGGTCCCTCTGACCCCTTTTGACATATTCAAACACTCAAGTGTGTCTTAAGGGGTCCTTTTGACTCCCTAGGGTTCCTAACACGTGATAAGGCATACTATGACCACTAGGGAGTCATCGTGACCCCTTTTGACACATTGGAATGCTCAAGTGTGTCTTAAGGGGTCCTACGACCCCTTATGACACACTAGAGCATTCCAATGTGTCAAAAGGGGTCATGATGATTCCCTAGGGGTCCTAGTATGCTTTATCATGCGTTAGGACACCTAGGGAGTTCTTGTGACCCCTTTTGACACATTGGAATGCTCTAGTGTGTCTTAATGGGTCGTAGGACCCCTTATGACACACTAGAGCATTCCAATGTGTCAAAAGGGGTCACGATGATTCCCTAGGGGTCCTAGGACAGCTAGGGAGTCCCCGTGACCCCTTTTGACACATTGGAATGATCAAGTGTGCCTTAAGGGGTCGTAGGACCCCTTAAGACACACTTGAGCATTCCAATGTGTGAAAAGGGGTCACAGGGACTCCTTAGGGGTCCTAGTATGCTTTATCATGCGTTAGGACACCTAGGGAGTCCTCGTGACCCCTTTTGACACATTGGAACACTGAAGTGTGCCTTAAGGGGTCCTAACGCATGATAAAGTGTACTAGGATCCTTAGGGAATCATAATGACCTCTTTTGACACATTGGAATGCTCTAGTGTGTCATAAGGGGTTGTAGGACCCTTTAAGACACACTTGAGCATTTCAATGTGTCAAAAGGAGTCACAGGGACTCCCTAGAGGTCCTAACACATGATAAGGTGTACTAGGACCCCTAGGGACTCATTGTGACCCCTTTTGACATAGTAGAATGCTCAAGTGTGTCTTAAGGTGTCACGATGACTCCCTAGGGGTCCTAGTACGCTTTATCACACGTTAGGAAGCCTAGGGAGTCAAAAGGACCCCTTATGACACACTTGAGAGTTCCAATGTGTCAAAAGGGGTCACAGGGACTCCCACTAGGTGTCCTAATGCATGATAAAGCATACTAGGACCCCTAGGGAATCATCATGACCCCTTTTGACACATTGTGACCCCTAGGGAGTCCCCATGACCCCTTATCACACATTAGGACCCTAGGGAGTCTCTCTCTGCCTCCAGTGAACTATTCTTCAAAGCATCCATTTTTGCATAGCTAGGGTTTACGACGCCTATAAAAGGCACATTTAATACAAAGATTTAGCTGACCACATTAGTACATATATAATATACATTATATATATCATATGCCTCTTTTTTATATATATTATATACATAAATATATGTAAAAGTTTAATTGTTTTCATTTGCTCCGGCCATTTTTTCATTAGCCGGGGAATATCGGGTGCCCGATATTTTTGGGTACCCAATTTTTTCCAGGCAATATTTGACGAAAATATTCCCTGTCCCCACAGAGCAGACAATCATGGGATTTTATACTTTTTTCACGCGTTGCAAAAGAAAAAATGTGATTTGGGGCCCATTGTTTGATTTTTCTTTACTTGTGGTTTCACCATGGGAAGCACCAGTCGTCAAAAGGCTAAACGTAAGAGGAAGCTGACAGATGATGAAATTCAGGCATATAGGGAAAAAGATAAGGAAAATCACCGAAGAAGGAGAGAAGGTATGTTAACCATTAATCAAGGTGACCTCGTAAATGTAGTTGTAAGTGAAGAGGATGTTCAATTTGAAAATGCACAGATGGAGATTGAAAATGTAGACTTTGGGAATGAAAATGTTGCACAAGAATAACATGAATGTTATACATCTCCAAATTATATGCGAAATGAAGTCCCTTGTAATAAAGATAATCAATCTTCAAATTCGGGGCTTTCAAAAACACCTAAATGGTTAATTGAAATTGAGGAGAACATTATGAATAATTGGGAAGGAAAGAGGTCACATAGAACCGTTAGGTTGTGGGCTTCAAGACTTTATGATCAATTTTTTCAAAACAAGACATTGGTTGAGAAATGTCAAATTTTTGTGCAGTTGTTAAAGATGAAAAAGATGAGACCTGTGCTTGTGAAATTGAAGATTCGTGAACAAAAAAATGGAGGGAAATGTCATTGTTGTGAAAAATCTTTTCAATGCTCTCAATAACATTGGGAAGACTAGCAGAGAAAAAGACAAGAGAGTTGCTCGGAGGGTTATTACAACCTCCTTAGTAAGTCATCAGTTGAGAAAGGCTCGTTTGATGAGACAAACTTGTGTTGACTTCAATATAGACTGTAAAACTTTGGGTAGAGCACTTACAAGAAGAGAAAAACTTGATGATCCGCTTCAAATTGATACATGGGCTTATGGTGGGAGACTTCCATGTTTTGATAAGAAGCTAACAGACGTTGTCAGGGATGAAATTCAACAATTTTGGGATGCTAACTCAAGAGTGTCACCAAATGTGAAGGATGTCTTGAAGTTGAGAGTTGGCAATCAAGACCGTACTCCACATCCTAAACATTATGTGGAGGTAAGTCAAACAATGTTGTATAAAGAATTTTGTGAGACACATCCAACATTGAAAATATCACAAAGGTCTTTTGAATCCGTGAAGCCATTTTATTGTGTACCCCTTAAGATTCGAAATACATGTTGTTGCAAATATCATGTTGAGTTTTCAATGCATCATGAATTATTATGGTCCATTTGTTCTAAATTGCATACTAATGAAATGCTAGAGGATTGTGGTGCAAGTGGTCTTCCCAAATCATCAAGAGACTTGCTAGATCAATTTTTATGTCATAGAGATGATGGTTGTTTATTTTATAAAAAAAATTGCTTAAATGCCAAGTGCTCAGAATGTGGTGGCTTGTCCAAGTTTAGAACATGTTTTCATGAGGGTTTGGAACACAATTTTGGAAAGACACTCGTCCAAAAAAAGGTATATGAAACAATGAAATATACATTGAAGAGTGGAGGTGAAGGCTCTAGATGTGAGTTAGTTGCAAAAGAATACAATGTTGCTGATTTTATCTCAGATTTCAAGAAAAATCTTATTTACAAGTATGCAAGGCATAGTCACAGGTCTCAATGGTTGGATCAACAATTCAGGACATGTAAGGACACTTTCCCCATTGGAACTATTATATCCGTTGTAGACTTTGCGGAGAACTATACATTGCAGCCCCAAAATGAGACTCAAGCTCAATATTACAATTCGATTCAGGTTGCTATTTTTGTACACATCACATATAGACATTCCCCTGATAGCACAAAAGATGAGCGAAAGATAATCAGAGAGTACCATTTTTATATGAGCGATGACAGGTCTCACTCTCATGAGTTTGTTCAACATTGTTTCTAGAACTATTTTGACTTCTTGCAGGAAAATGGTATTGCTATGGATAGGCATCTCATTTGGTTGGATAATTGCACTGGTCAATTTAAGAATGCCAGAATGTTTTATTGGTTGTGTAGAATGCATGTGGAGAGAGGTGTACCTCATATTTGGAGTTTTTTTGAGTTAGGGCATGGGAAAGGGGAGCATGACAGAGCAGGTGCGTGTGTCAAGAGAGCTCTAGTTAAGGAGCAATTGAGGATTTCAGGTGCTGTACTTCTTGATGCTCATTCTATTGTTGATTGGTGTACTTTAGCATTGTCATAGGTGGGGACTCTTGATTCTACAGTGCGTAGATTCTTTTGGTTGGTTGAGGATGGAACTATAGGAGATAGATTGGATTGTCAAACAGTGAAAGACTCTTCAAAAATGCATTCATTCCGAAGCTACAATAGTAGTACATGGACCATTTGGACATGAGAGTTGGCTTGTTTTTGCCCCATGTGTTTTCAGTATGATTGGGATCATTGCGAGTCAAGTGAGTGGGTGGATACATGGGTTCCACAGTATCTGACTCCTTTATCTTTGACACTCTCTATAATAAATGATGACATGGACACTTCAGTTGACTATGACCATCTTTTAGATCTTTTGAAGCCAGGAGATGTTTTTGCATTGGTTGCACAGTAGGGGAATGATGAGAGGTCATATTATTGGTTAGCACATTGTGTACAAGGTAAACAAAAGCTTGTACAACCGATGACAGATGGTGATGGGTTCATGTATCCTACTACTTCAGTTGTTGTTGCGGGAACATGGCTGTGAACATACATGATTAGAAAGAATGGAGTTCCTACATTTGAAGACTATGAGAAGCACAAAACTATGCTTATGTATTCACAACTTGATATAGAAACAAATGTCAAGTTGTCAAAGCATCAAGGAAGACCAAAGACAAAAGAACTTTGGACTATTACTACTGCTGATCATGAAGCACTATTGGAGACCCTAAAGCAAAGAGATGACCCTTCAGGAACACTTGACTAGGTAATAAGTTAACTTAGTGCATTATTTTCTAAGTTTGTTAAGCTTAATTTCAATACATTAATTTGACCTTTCTTAGATTTTATTTTGAGTCAATAAACTTGGTTTTGTATGTGGAATGTAACTTGTGCAGGAGCACCTATGAAGATGCCTATGGTCACCATGGATCCAATTAGAGATAGAAGGAAAAAAGGATCCTTAATGGTTAATTGAGATCTTTTGAAGCCTATAATGGAAATTTGTAACAATCAATTTGATTTAAAAGTTAAATGTCCTAAAACTCTTCATAAGGACTTATGACCAAAATCATGTATGGGTTGCCATAGTGCCAAGAAGAGATCTTACATGTCATATACTTATGTCATTTGCATGGTTTGAATTCTTACATGTTTGATTGTTATTTGTAATGCTTTAAGGATATTATTTTTTATCAAATTTAACAAGCTTAATCATGATTAATTTCACAGTTCAAATTTCAAACATACCACTAACAGTCAGTTGAAAGCAGCTCATATCTCAGACCTCGTGAGAGGTATTGACAAACTGTTAGGTGCTATGGGATCATGTTTTCAAGATCTACAATAACCTCTCTTAGTTTTGGGCAATTCGACTTCGTTTGTATTTGGCAAGGTGATCTCAGTCGATGCCAAAACTTGCAGTGATGGTCAGTTGAAAGTGGCTCAACAGCGTATCTTTCAAACCGTCTGACCTGGCATTGAACCGTCTACTCCATCAGCTCTGGTTGGCTAGGTAAATGCTAGTGACAACCCTATTCTACCCACAGAGTCAATAAAATGCTCGCGACCCACACTCGACCCAAGTGACCCCAAGGTGCACTAAGCACGATTGGGCAGCGATCTTCTGGGGCTCATATCTCAGACCTCGTGAGAGCTATCGACAAAATGTTAGGTGCTATAGGATCATGTTTTTGAGGTCTACAATAACCTCTCTCAATTTTGGGTGATTCAACTTCATTTGCATTTGGCAAGGCGATCTTAGTCGATGCCAAAACTTGCAGTGAGGGTCAGTTCAAAGTGGCTCAACAACGTATCTTTCAAACCGTTTGACCTGGAATCGAACCGTCTACTCCATCAGCTCTAGTTGGCTGGATAAATGCCAGTGAAAACCCCATTCTGCCCATAGAGTCACGAAAATGCTCACGACCACGCTCGACCCAAGTGACCCCAAGGTGCACTAAGCATGATTGGGGAGCAATCTTTTGGGGCTTGTATCTCAGACCTCATGAGAGCTATCGACAAACTATTAGGTGCTACAAGATCATGTTTTTGAGGTCTACAATAACCTCTCTCAATTTTTGGCGATTCAACTTCATTTGCGTTTGGCAAGGCGATCTTAGTCGATGCCAAAACTTGCAGTGAGGGTCAGTTCAAAGTGGCTCAGCAGTGTATCTTTCAAACCATGCGACCTGGCATCGAACCATCTACTCCATCAACTCCGGTTGGCTGGGTAAACCCCAGTGACAACCCCATTCTACCCACAGAGTCACGAAAATGCTCGCGACCACGCTCGACCCAAGTGACCCCAAGGTGCACTAAGCACGATTGGGCAGCGATCTTCTCGGACTCATATCTCAGACCTCGTGAGAGCTATAGACAAACTGTCAAGTGCTACGGGATCATGTTTTTGAGGTCTATAATAACCTCTCTCAGTTTTGGGTGATTCGACTTCATTTGCATTTGGAAAGGTGATCTCAGTCGATGCCAAAACTTGCAGTGAGGGTCAGTTGAAAGTGGCTCAGTAGCGTATCTTTCAAACCGTCTGACCTGGCATGGAACCGTTTGCTCCATCAGCTCTGGTTAGCTGGGTAAACACCAGTGACAACCCCATTCTACCCATAGAGTCACAAAAATGCTTGAGACCACGCTCGACCCAAGTGACCCCAAGGTGCACTAAGCACGATTGGGCAGCGATCTTTTGGGGCTCGTATCTTGGACCTCGTGAGAGCTATCGACAAACTATCAAGTGCTACGAGATTGTTTTTTCAAGGTCTACAATAAACTCTCTCAATTTTGGGTGATTTGACTTCATTTGCATTTGGCAAGGCGATCTCATTCGATGCCAAAACTTCCAGTGAGGGTCAGTTGAAAGTGGCTCAGCATCGTATCTTTCAAACCGTCTGACCTAGCATTGAACCATTTGCTCCATCAGCTCCGGTTGGCTAGGTAAACACTAGTGACAACCCATTCTACCCACAGAGTCATGAAAATGCTCCCGACCACGCTCGACCCAAGTGACGCCAAGGTGCACTAAGCATGATTGGGCAGCGATCTTCTCGGGCTAGTATCTTAGACCTCGTGAGAGCTATTGACAAACTATTAGGTGCTACGGGATTTTGTTTTTGAGGTCTACAATAACCTCTCTCAGTTTTGGGCGATTTGACTTCGTTTGCATTTGGCAAGGCGATCTCAATCGATGCCAAAACTTGCAGTGAGGGTCAATTGAAAGTGGCTCAGCAGCGTATCTGTCAAACCATCTGACCTGGCATCAAACCATCTTCTCCATCAGCTTCAGTTGGCTAGGTAAATGCTAGTGATAACCCCATTCTACCCACAGAGTCACGAAAATGCTCGTGACCACGCTCGAACCCAAGTGACCCCAAGGTGCACTAAGCACAATTGGGCAGCAATCTTATGGGGCTCGTATCTCAAACCTCATGAGAGCTATCAAAAAAATGTTAGGTGCTACGGGATCATGTTTTTGAGGTCTACAATAACCTCTCTCAGTTTTGGGCGATTCGACTTCGTTTGCATTTGGCAAGGCGATCTCAATTGATGCCAAAACTTGCAGTGAGGGTTAGTTGAAAGTGGCTCAGCAGTGTATCTTTCAAACCGTCTGAATTGGCATCAAACTGTCTACTCCATCGGCTCTAGTTGGCCGGGTAAATGCCAATGACAACCCCATTCTACCCACAGAGTCTTGAAAACACTCGCGACCACGCTCGACCCAAGTGACCCCAAGGTGCACTAAGCACGATTGGGTAGTGATCTTCTAGGGCTCGTATCTCAGACCTCATGAGAGCTATCAAAAAATTTTCAAGTGCTGCTAGATCATGTTTTTGAGGTCTACAATAACCTCTCTCAGTTTTGGGTGATTCAACTTCATTTGCATTTGGCAAGGCGATCTCAGTCGATGCCAAAACTTGCAGTGAGGGTTAGTTGAAAGTGGCTCAGTAGCGTATCTTTCAAACTGTCTGACCTAGCATCAAACCTTCTACTCCATTGGCTCTGGTTGCCTGGGTAAATGCCAGTGACAACCCCATTCTACCCATAGAGTCACGAAAATGCTCGCGACCATGCTCGACCCAAGTGACCCCAAGGTGCACTAAGCACAATTGGGCAGCGATCTTCTAGGGCTCATATCTTGGACCTCATTAGAGCTATTGAAAAAATGTTAGGTGCTACAGGATCATGTTTTCAAGGTCTACAATAATCTCTCTCAATTTTGGGTGATTCGACTTCATTTGCATTTGGTAAGGTGATCTCAGTCGATGCCAAAACTTGCAGTGAGGGTCAGTTGAAAGTGGCTCAGCAGCATATCTTTCAAACCGTCTGACCTAGCCTCAAACCATCTACTCCATCAGCTCCAGTTGGCTGGGTAAATCCCAGTGACAACCCCATTCTACCCACAGAGTCACGAAAATGCTCACGACCACGCTCGACCCAAGTGACCCCAAGGTGCACTAAGCACAATTGGGCAGCAATCTTCTTGGGCTCGTATCTCGGACCTCATCAGAGCTATTGACAAACTGTTAGGTGCTACAAGATCATGTTTTTGAGGTCTACAATAACCTCTCTCAATTTTTAGTGATTCGACTTCGTTTGCATTTGGCAAGGCGATCTTAGTCGATGCCAAAACTTGCAGTGAGGGTCAGTTGAAAGTGGCTCAGCAGCGTATCTTTCAAACCATCTGACCTGGCATCAAACCATCTACTCAATTGGCTTCAGTTGGCTGGGTAAATGCTAGTGACAACCCCATTCTACCCACAGAGTCATGAAAATGCTCGCGACCACGCTCGACCCCAAGTGACCCCAAGGTGCACTAAGCACAATTGGGTAGTGATCTTCTGGGGATCATATCTCAAACCTCGTGAGAGCTATTGAAAAAATATTAGGTGCTACGGGATCATGTTTTTGAGGTCTACAATAACCTCTCTCAATTTTGGGTGATTCGACTTCATTTGCATTTGGCAAGGCGATCTCAGTCAATGCCAAAACTTGCAGTGAGGGTCAGTTGAAAGTGGCTCAGCAGTATATCTTTCAAACCATCCAACCTGGCATCAAACCATCTACTCCATCAGCTCTAGTTGGCCAGGTAAACACTAGTGAAAACCCCATTCTACCCACAGAGTCATGAAAACACTCGCGACCACGCTCGACCCAAGTGACCCCAAGGTGCACTATGCACGATTGGGCAGCAATCTTCTGGGGCTCATATCTCGGACCTCATGAGAGCTATCAACAAACTGCTAGGTGCTATGGGATCATGTTTTTGAGGTCTATAATAACCTCTCTCAATTTTGGGTGATTCCACTTCATTTGCATTTGGCAAGGCGATCTCAGTCGATGCCAAAACTTGCAGTGAGGGTCAGTTGAAAGTGGCTTAGCATCGTATCTTTCAAACCATCTGATCTAGCATCGAACTGTCTGCTCCATCGGCTCCAGTTGGCTGGGTAAACACCAGTGACAACCCCATTCTACCCACAGAGTCACGAAAATGCTCGTGACCACGCTCGACCCAAGTGACCCCAAGGTGCACTAAGGATGATTGGGCAGCGATCTTTTCAGTTGTTGGATTCATAGAGGACTGGGACTAATATCAGTGGGAAAATCAAGAGTGATTTTCACTACCAAGCTGATGATGCCTTCATGACGCATGATAATGCATTTCTTTGTGTTGACATCAGTCATGATTCAAAGATGTTGGCTTCAGGTTCACAGGGTGGGAAAATTGAGGAGGACGTGCTCGCAATTGAATCCCAAAATACATATGTATGATGGCTTTGACAAAATATTTATTGGTGTCACTTGCATGAAGCGGTATGTTTGTGGAGAGCTAGAAATGACACGCTCTAGTTATAGCACCAAGCCTCCAATCAAAACACAGACGCATTAACACTTGTGTTGCAATAAGATCCAGATGGCACTATTCAATAAATTAGTCCCTTCGCAATCTATCTCATGTTTATGAATAGATGTTTGTAACCCTTTATTGCTTTCAGGTTAAAAGCATTATCATTTATAGTTTAGTTGATTCATTGTAAATCCTGCACGGGGAGTTGTACTCGGATAATTCAAAGGGGCGCTTACGCTTCTCAATAGCGAAGTGACCCAACTGTTAGTGTTGGTTGAGTCTTTTTGTTTGGGCTTTAAAGGTCATTTTGTAAGTGTTTCTTTCGAAGACAAATCTGTTCACCAACAAGAAGTTAAACCTCAAACATAATAAGCTCCATGAACAGGGTATTCCAGAGTAAAGAAAAACAAATGTAACTTCAACAAGATATAATTTAAATCATAATGATAATCATAGTCAAGATATAACTTCACCATTCAATTCCACAAGCATGAATAATAAATATGTATATACAAAAGATGACGCAAATATAACATATAAATGAATATGTTCTATATATGTATCAAATGTATCAAAAGTATGTCCATATACAAATATGGCACATGCCATTTCAAAATGTCTACAAAATCAATGTTTTAAGGTGTACAATGTGGCATATATGCCATCTCAAAATGTGCCAAGTGTCATCTCTAAATGACCACAAAACTAAAACTGCATCCTATGCTGTAGGGGGATCATCAAAATGTAGCCTCTTTGAAGAAGTGTTGGGCTCTGATTGATCCTGCATAAAAAATGAGTTCAAACCAAAGTTAGATTGCTCTCTTTATATGATTTGTACATATATATATATATATATATATATATATATATATATATATATATATATATATAATTCATAATTTTCAAACACTAATTTAATTAAAAATTATAACTGAATACAAATAAATTTGTACCTGGTCTCTCGATTGCCTACCACGATCAGGTGTCCTAACATAAGTCCTGGGGAGCGAAGGGACCATGCCAACAATACCAACTCTGACCTATAAATATATATTTGCAATAATGAGATTAGTAGACTGGTGCAACATAGAGTAATAAATCTACAAAATAGGATGATAGCATAATAAAATTACAAATTGATTGAACTAAAATTAAAACTTACATCTGGTGATCCCTCCTCTGGAATAGTGGGCTGGGTCAACAAAGAAATGAAAGATTCTTGTGGGACCTCCTCACAATCGAAGTAACCTATGAGAGTAAAAAGATTGTCAATTATATATCAATGTACTTCATCATAGCAACCCTAGTTACAAAATACAAATAACAATATGTAAAGTCTACGTACAATTGTGCTATCACTCCGAATCGAGATGCCTGTAACACTATGCCGCCGAACCGGTGTCGGGACATCATCAATAGCTACACCCTATACAATAAAGTGCAAGTAAATATTTATTACTACACACAAGTGGCATACATATGCATGCATAATTAATCTTAAACAATTAACTACCTTTCCTTTGTTGACACCTGATGAAGGAACCCCCTCACGCCCCCCACTGACGTTGGCTGTAGCCTACAAGAACACAATAAGATGACAATATATATTAGTAAATGTATGAATTTTATTGCTCTAATTGATAGAGATTTAAGCATGTACACCAAATGATATAAAAAAAAACTAATGGGTTCATAATTTATAATATACCATATAGTCATCAAGGCCAAATGAAATGGCCGAAAGTGTGGACTTATCCACCTGTCTCACCTCCTCCTGTGTCATCGACTGAACATAAATGGAAAAAATATATATACATAAGTGCATGCAATCATTAAAACTAATCTAAATAAATAAATTATTTTTAAATTAAATAAGTCATGTGACAAATTTATTTATAATGTTTACTCTTATCGTATCAATAGGAGTCAATGGCTCTACGTGCACCTCCTGAGCACTCTCATGAGATGTAGATGCTCCATGAGGTGTTGCAGCCTTTGCAATAGCCTCTCCTGTATCTCCCTCATCAATATCATGAAACTAATATATATCAGAATCAGTAAGCGGTCTGAGGCACATATGCCTGCACATAATGCACATATGGGGCTCGCATACATGTGAACTTCGACGAGATGTCAATGCGCCAGCAGCATCCACAAGAGGCAACACTAACCTAGTCTGTGTGATCAACTAATCACTCAGTAAATGAATTTCCCTAATAGTCTGTTCAGCAGCCTCTCTAATGATATCAGGATGCTGCACTGAAGGAGGGGGTGCAACATCAGTGGGGGGGACAAAGGTAGTGGCCTTTCAGCACTGAGAAGATGGCCTAGTTTGAGGAGCTCCTCTGCCTACACCCATGTTGGGCCTCATACTCCAATAATCAACATGTTGACCAAGCACAAACTCAACATACAATTTTTTAAGGAAATAAAATGGGACCTCCAAATTGCTATGTGGTGGTTTATCAAAAACCATCCACCAGTGATCCCAAAAGTTTGTGCGCATTGCTTCATTTGTGCACCATTTTATTGATAATTTGGGCTTTTTGGGTCAACTGGTATTCCAGTTTTAGGATCGACAAAAAGGGCAGCTATATCTTCCTTAGTTATATTAAGGGCTGCAATCCCATCATGGTCAAGCCCGTCATCAAATTGGTCATGCATATCATCACGCCAATGAAGAGCAGCATTATGTTGCTGCGTGAGTGTGTCAATATTTCCAACAATTGTATTTAGTGTGGTAAGCATGGGAGCTAATGTAGGTATATTTTGATATGTGTTTTGGAAACCTCGTATTGTGTTCAAATTTTCTTCTATCAAATCTTGTAGAGATTTAGGGTTTAGATATGGGGGATTGTTTTCGGGATTGTTATTTGGAGGGTTATTTTCTTCATTGTTGTCAGCCATGCCTGATTAAATAAAAAATAAATCTAAGTTTCAAATATTATTACAAATATAAATACAAAACCCTATTTAAAAAAAAAATACTACATTTACAATGAAAATGAAATAAATTAATAAAAATATACAATTAACTACTTACCGAATATGCTTGAAGTTGAATTTGACGTTTCAAATATCAGGTATCTGAAAATATATCGGGTATCAAAAAACCGCGGCTAGAAAATGATAAAATCGCGCCAGGAAATGAAGAATAGGGCTCACAGGTGCGGGATATATGCCACAGTTATTGGGTACCTGAAAATATCGGGTACCCGATTAGGAATGTGCTTTGGTGGTAGGCTTTCCCAGGTGTACTGACACCCAGGTCTACTAAAAAGTCAACAAGCGCTTTCATGTGCTTTTGGACGAGTGAAAAGTGAATATTTTTCTTATCGCCACTTTTTGGTCCCTAATCTTCTTGCACATACCCAAATGCACGTCTATAAATTTTAAATGCACATCCATAACTTTTTAAATGCATGTCCATAACATATAGGAAACAATTTAAATGCACATCCATAATGTTTTTCTATTACATTTCTTGAATAATACTATTAAGGATCATGTGTACAATATCTCATGAGAAGAGTTGGAACCCTCTTTACAACATCTCTAGGCATATCTATATATATATATATATATCTGTGTGTGTGTAGATATATATGTATACATACATACATACATACATACATACATACATATATATATATATATATATATATATATGTGTGTGTGTGTGTGTGTGTGTGTGTAGACATACATACATACATACATACATACATACATACATACATACATACATATATATATATATATATGTATGTAGTATATGTATGTATACATATATATCTACACACACACACACACACACACACACACACACACATATATGTATATATATATATATGTATGTATGTATGTATGTATGTATGTATGTATATATATATATGCATGCATGTATGTATGTATGTATGTATGTATATATATATGTATGTATATACATATAGATATATATGTATATGTATATATGTATGTATATATATATCTATATATGTATTAATATACATAGATACATAGATACATACATATATATTATATATATATATATATATATATATATAGATATATATACATACATATATATACACATATATATACACATACATACATACATATATACATATACATACATATATATACACACACACACATATATATACACAGATATGTATATATATAGATATATACATATATTGTATATATGTATATATACATATGATATATATATATATATATATGCTATATTATATACATATATGTATATCTATAGATATATACATATATGTATAAATATGTATATATACATATATGTATATATATATGTGTTTTGTGTGTATATATATATATACATATATGTAATATACATATATACATATATGTATATATCTATATATATAGATAGATGTTAATATATTTATATCTATAAACACACAACAAATATATATATACTCATATATATGTATATATACATATATATGTATATATACATATTGTATATATTACATATAATATGTATATATCATATATGTATAATACAATATATGTATATATAGAATATATGTACATATGTGTATATATATGTATATAAATATATATCTATATATCTATAATATCTATATATCTATACTATATATCTTATATATATATCTATATATATATATACTCTATATATATATTTATATGTATATATATACATCATAGTATATATATATAAACATATATATATATATACATATATATGTTTAATATAGTATTATATACATATACATAAAACATATGTATGTATACATATAGTAGCATCTATGTATTATATACATATATGTTATAGTATATACATATATTATATATATATACATATGTATGTATATAGATATACATATTATGTATAGTTTACATATTATTATACATATACTGATATGTGTATATATATATAGCATATATGTATATATATACATATGATATGTATATATATACATATGTTATACA